>JAEIIG010036637.1:0-11159 GCA_018904695.1 Drosophila parvula | reverse complement strand
TTTGCTCGGTGCCGATGGGTTTTCAATTGCATTTTAATCTCCCGGGGAGAGGGCAACACATTCAACTTTCGCTTTTCCCGCACAGAATGAGGGGCAATGTGGTGTCCAGATATCGAGAAAGTTGCAGCTATAGCCTGACCTGGTCATGATCGGGGGCAGAAGATGCAGCGAGGCCGCCCGTCGGCTGCGCCAGCGTCCCGACACCCTGGAATTGGCCGTGCTGGACGCTCAGTCTCCCGTGGAAACGGAGCAGCAGGATGATAATGACCCCATCCCTTCGATGGGACCGTCAATAAGAGATGAATCGGAAACAGCAGCTCCGGTAGCTTCAGCGACGGCAACCAGCAAACGGACACGCTGGTTCCAGTTTGCCAGGAGCTCAAAGAATCGAAGGAAACGTCTGCATTGCGAGGAAGAGGAGGAGGAGCAAGAACTGGAGGAGCAGGGTCGAAGGACCTCCGACAAGGAGGGCAATCGAAGGGCATGCCTCGCTCAACCGGAAGGCATGAACATTGGCAGCTCCACGCATACCATTGCCACGCCCCTGATGATGGGCGACAGCTTCTATAGCCTGGCCCAGGGTGCAGCGAATCCATCAGTCAGCAGATCCGATGACCAGGAGCAGTACAAGCAAAGGGATCCATCGGTGGCCTCGGAGACCAGGTCGACGCGCAGTCTGCGGCGTCTTTCCCAGATAAGAAGACGCCGTAGCTCATACTACTTTTCGGGTAATAAGCCAAGGAATTTAAATGGTACTAAAAAAGTCGCAAAAGATTGATTTGAAATCGCAGTTTATTAATTATAATTGTCATAGGTAAACATGTAACACTAAATTTATTTAAAATCAAAGGAAATCAATGTTAATTCGTTGGTAAAAGTAAAAAACGAAAAGATTTTTGGCAGCATAAGTCATAATAAGTATAAACGCTAGATCTAATCACCATTTACAATACGAGTAATACATCCCTTTAATTATATTTCACTGCCCTAGTTTCAGTATATTTATAATTCTATATTAATAATAATTACATTAATTTTAAAGTGGAACCTATTAATAATCATATTTATTTGCATCCCACAGAGAACGAACGCAGAATCCGCGCCAACGACAAAGAATTCAATGCGCAGTTCAAATATCACGTAAGAATTCAACTCTCCACATTAAAATAACAATAATTAACCAAATAAATATTATATTAACAGAATAATTACATCAAGACCTCCAAGTATTCGCTGTTCACGTTTCTGCCCTTCAATCTACTGGAGCAGTTCCAACGACTGGCCAACTTTTATTTCCTTTGCCTTTTGGTCCTGCAGCTGATACCCGCTATTTCTTCCCTTACGCCCGTGACCACAGCCATTCCCTTGATAGGGGTGCTCACGTTAACTGCGGTTAAGGATGCCTACGATGACATTGTAAGGCTTAACCTTCCCACAATAAATATATTCATATAAAACTAAAGAAATATCCTTTCCTTTCAGCAACGTCATCTGTCCGACTCGCAGGTTAATAATCGCAAGTCGAAGACTCTGCGAAATGGTAAGCTGGTGGACGCCAAGTGGTCGGAGGTGCAGGTGGGCGACGTCATCCGACTGGACAACAATCAGTTCGTGGCCGCCGACATCCTGCTACTGTCTAGCTCCGAGCCCAATGGTCTCTGTTTCATTGAGACGGCGGAACTGGATGGCGAGACGAATCTCAAGGCGAAGCAATGCCTTACGGAGACCATCGAGCTGGGCGACCGCCATGATCTGCTCTGGAACTTTAACGGGGAGATTATCTGCGAGAGACCCAACAATCTGCTAAACAAGTTCGATGGCACCCTGATATGGCGAAGTCAGAGGTTCGCTCTGGACAACGAGAAGATCCTGTTGAGGGGCTGTGTCCTACGGAACACACAGTGGTGCTATGGCGTGGTCGTCTTTGCCGGAGTGGACACCAAGTTGATGCAGAATTCGGGAAAGACACAGTTCAAGAGCACTGGCGTGGATCGTCTGCTCAACTTTATCATCATTGGGGTAAGCTGGCCATATACTTTAAAGGAGTATTTAACTAAACTAAACAACTATCCACTTCAGATTGTCCTATTTTTGGTGTCTATATGTGCTCTCTTCGCTATTGGTTGTGCCATCTGGGAGGGCCTAATTGGCCAGCATTTCCAGCGGTATCTGCCGTGGGAGCACATCATACCCAAGGATTATATACCGACGGGGGCCACCGTAATCGGATTGCTGGTTTTCTTCTCGTATGCCATAGTCTTAAACACAGTTGTGCCAATCTCTCTCTACGTTTCAGTAGAGGTAGGTGCCGTATTAACACCCAACTCTTTCTCGAAGCTAACTGGTTGTTAACCCCGCAGGTCATACGCTTTGTACAATCGTTCCTCATCAATTGGGATGAGGAGATGTACTATGCCACCACCAATACCTATGCCAAAGCCCGCACCACCACGCTCAACGAGGAGCTGGGCCAAATCCAGTACATCTTCTCGGACAAGACGGGCACCCTCACCCAGAACATTATGACGTTTAACAAGTGCAGCATCAACGGACGAACCTACGGCGATGTGATTGACCTTCGTACCGGCGAGCTAATCGAGATAACCGAGGTAAGTTCACGGGTTTTGTTTGGGGTTTCGGGTGTCTATCGCTCCTAAGTGAATTAACCTCTAACTTGGTTAAGGGAGTGTTGTTTTGTGTGTCGTCTCTTGGTGTCCGTTTCTTGCACTGTCTGCCCAGGGAAGATTGGGCCAAAATTGAGGCAGTCTGAGCCTCTGGCCAACCAAGTCAAACTTTTGCCTTTGATCTCCCTGTGGCCCCTTTCCCGCCCCCCACTACCCATTGTGTGTGTGCGTGTGTCTCTGCCTAATTGTGCGTCTAGCAATGTTCTAGCAAACCGAACAGAAAGAAAAACAAACAACTCACATTACTCGTTATAGCAGCAAACAATTTTCCAAAATAGCAACAACACCAGCAACAAAAGTCCCCGAGCCGCAGGTGGAGCTGCGGCAGCGCCACCTGCAGCCCCACCTACAGCCCCACCGCCCATCATCCTAGTGCACAAGGCCGAGGTCCATGCCAAGAAGACCTCCGTGCTGGTCACCGCCGACGGGGACACACAAGTGGCCAGCAATCCCACGCTGGACCCCTCCGAGAGGCGGCAGGGATGCAAGCATGTTCGATACTCGGCGCCCAGTAGAAGCCAGGACGATGACCCGGGCGGGCTATCTCCCAGGGCATCGGCTGGAGGTGAAAGTCTCAGTCCACCCGATGGCAGCGAGAGCCGAAGGAGCAGCGCCAGCGGCAGTGGCGGAGGCTTGGGTGGCTGCTTCAAGCGGAGCGGACAGATGCAGCGCCAATTGTCCCGCACGAGCAGCTGCGACAAAGTAAAGATCTTGCATGACTCCGAACAGACAGAACCCAGCAACACCACGCTCCACCAACACCACCACCAACACCACCACCACCACAAGCACAACCAACCACAGCACCATCGCAAGCGGCTGGTGAAGATCCGGTTCCGAAAATCCCCATCAACAGTCACGCTGAGTGAACCCTACGGTCAGCTCGAGCACCATCACTGCGACTGCGAGGGGGAGCCATCGTCCTCCACACTGCACCCAAGCGACTCGAGCACCCAGCACCGCCACAATGCCACCACCACCACCACATTCGCCACCAATTGGAGTTCGTCGCCTCAGAGAGTGCACGTATGCATGTTCTGCATGTCCTTATTCACACCCCAAATTGTACTCAGTAGCTGTGGTTAATATTCTCAGTGTGTGTATGTGTGTGGGTGCTAAAGATGGTTCGTCCAGGATCCATTTGAAGTGCCCTTTGATTATCGCCATTTCCATTACATTTTAAGCAAATCACCCATTTCACAGCTTTTTAAATAGTAATTATAGTCATTATGTTCTTCATTTTGTTTTATTTTAACAATATTTTATATACTTTGTTTAATTTTTAATAATGAAAAGAGGCTTAAACTTCACCCTCTTATTATTTGTAAAATATATTTGTAAATATCAGAAATCTAGGACTGAAATATACATATGTAAATACGTTTATATATATAGTAGTTTATCAGTTGATCTCGGGAAATAAAATATATTAAATACCTACAACTTAGTTCTCTTATGGTAAACATACAGTTAATTAAAGTACACCCTAGACTGTTGTTTAAAAATAGTTACAAACTAACATTAATTAAGCTTGCACTTTGTATGAAATTAATCAAAATTTAACATTTAACAACGCTTCAGTATTGCTAAAAGTTCTTTTCTAACAAAGTAACACATTAAATAACTATTTTCGTTAACTTTGGGTATATTAAATTATATTACTACAATTAACAATGCTACCGCTTAATATCGTATACAGCCGAACTCTGCTTAACGTACAGAATACTAAATATATTATATATACAACACCTAATCCTTGGTGCAAGTCCTTAATCCCATACCTTTTCCGCAGGCTCTACAAAGCGTCGACTTCTCGGCCAATCCGCACCATGAGAGCGAATTCCGCTGGTACGATCGCACGCTGCTGGACGCAGTCCGCTCGGACGAGGAGCACTCCCATGTGTTCTTCCGCCTGCTCGCCCTGTGCCACACGGTGATGGCCGAGACGGTGGACGGTCGGCTGGAGTATCAGGCTCAGAGTCCGGACGAGGCAGCTCTCGTCTCGGCGGCCCGCAACTTTGGCTTTGTCTTTCGCACACGAACACCGAACAGTATTACCATCGAGGTGATGGGTCGAATGGAGGTAGGTTTTGATGAGGGTTTTATATAAGTAAAATATCTAATTTGTATCTACTTGACAGGACTATGAGCTCCTGAACATCCTTGACTTCAACAACGTCCGCAAGCGGATGTCTGTGATCCTGCGGCGCGGTGACTCCGTGGTGCTCTACTGCAAAGGAGCAGACAATGTGATATACGATCGCCTGCATGGCGGCCAAGAGGATCTGAAGGCTCGTACCCAGGATCATCTCAATGTGGGTTCGCTCTAGAGTTCCCAATTGGCTTCCATTAATAGTGGTTTGTTTCCACAGAAATTTGCCGGCGAGGGCCTGCGCACTTTGGTCCTGGCCGAACGTCGTCTTACCGAGCAGTACTACAACGACTGGCGGAGCCGGCAACAGGAGGCTGCCCTTTCGATGGACTCGCGGGAGCAGAAGCTGAACGCCATGTACGAGGAGATCGAGAGTGATATGCAACTGGTGGGCGTAACTGCCATCGAGGACAAGCTCCAGGATGGCGTACCCAAGTCCATAGCAAATCTGCAGAATGCTGGGATCAAGATTTGGGTCCTAACTGGCGACAAGCAGGGTGGGTGAAGAAGGGGAAATCTTTGCAATCAAAAATATTTATTAGAATGTCTTATCCTTAGAAACTGCCATCAACATCGGCTACTCCTGCCAGCTGCTCACTGATGAGCTAGCGGATGTCTTTATCGTGGACGGCAACTCCGTGGAGGAGGTGGAAAAGCAGCTAAGACAGTTCAAGGAGTCCATTAAAATATATAATCGATTTCGACCCGGCGGTAAGTCAGCCAATATGTTAACTTGGTAATAACTATCTACACTATATAAAGTAACTATTGTTAAGACCAATGCTTAATATAATATTCTGGTGAACTGTTGCAAATTGAACTGCGTTTTTTTTTCAACTTTGCAGGAATGGAGGGCTTTGACCGGCTGAATAGCGACATGAACATGGACCCGCTGAGCGTGACCATGACGCAAACCTCGGCCTTCATGCAGGAATCCAATTTGCCGCCCACGCCGCCGCCACCGCCTGCCATTTCGGTGGTTACGTTTAGGTGGGATGACAAAATTAAGGATAATAAGGGCGGACCGGACAGGTAGAGGGCAATCCTTTAAAAACTCAATAGTCTTAGCTATACAAATTGAACCAATTTTCAAGCATATATATTTCTAGCTAAAAGTGAAACTTAACCCGAGTAGACGAGCTAGAAATTCTCTTTCTATAGCAAATTCTACTTCAGCTAACTGTCGTAAACTTATCTTTACTCCTTGTTGTATCTAAAATGCGCTATTACTTATTATTATTATTATTAGTTAATTTTGTGTTTTATTTTATTTATTATATTTTATGGTAACTAAGATTCAATGGGTAACTTAAGCCACAGAATTCTGCAATCTTAGAGATCTTCAGAGATCGTTTAATGCTTCTTTTAAAGATAGTTTTCCTTTAACTCCTATTATTTCACATTATTTTACGAACTAGAATAGTTTGTTGTTTTTAGAAAAGGGACTCTTTTAGTACTACCCACCAAAGGATATAACCCTCTATTGGTGCTTGTTCCGCCCGTCAAGTAAACTATATACAATTATATTTTCGTCCAACCAACAACACCGAGCATCTGTTTGAGTTCTGTCTGTGTGTGCGCCTCCTGTTCATGCCTTGTACAAAAATGGAAAATGCAGTTATCAGTTTTACAGCAAAAACCCAAGTTCCACAAGAACCACAAAAACAAACAGTCACTGTCCAAGTATTGTTCATTAACAAATAGCTTTTCTTGTTCGTTGTCTCTCATACCCAGTAGTCGCCTGCCCAAATCTCTGTACATATAACTCATTAAGCTCTACCACTCATCGCACTCAACTCCGCTTGATAGCATTCCCATTCTTTCTTAATGTTGAAAGTGCACCCAATATTCTGGTATTAATATAGGTTCCTGTATCTCCTGAACAGTGCTGAATGCAATGATTTGTTTGGCGATGAGAAGAAGAGCGAGGATGGGGGCGCTGCCTCCATAGTGGTGGACGAGAACACCGGCTTTGCCTTGGTGGTCAACGGGCACTCCCTGGTGCACTGCCTATCGCCGGAGCTGGAGACCAAGTGAGTGGCTTTATCTTCCATTATAGAAAATTAATTATATGTGGAGTTAATCAGGTTCCTGGACATCGCCTCCCAGTGCAAGGCGGTGATATGCTGCAGGGTAACGCCCCTGCAAAAGGCGCTGGTCGTCGAGCTAATCAAGCGTGCCAAAAACGCCGTCACCTTGGCCATTGGCGATGGCGCCAATGATGTGTCTATGATCAAGGGTGAGACGGGTTTATACTGATTTCTTAGCCAATAAATCCATTATGCAATATATCTGTTTTGACAGCTGCCCACATTGGCGTTGGCATATCCGGTCAGGAGGGCCTGCAGGCTGTCCTCTCCAGCGATTATGCCATTGCCCAGTTTCGTTACCTCGAGCGTTTGCTGCTGGTCCATGGCCGTTGGTCCTACTATAGAATGTGCAAATTTCTACGCTACTTTTTCTACAAGAACTTTGCATTTACTCTGTGCCATTGCTGGTATTCGCTTTTCTGCGGCTTCAGCGCTCAGGTGGGTCTCGTTCTTACAGGTGTAAGGAATCGCTGGCATTCCTAATTTCCCCCCAATTTGCAGACGGTGTTTGATCCCATGTTCATATCGGTGTACAATCTGTTTTACACATCACTGCCGGTCCTGGCGCTGGGCGTCTTCGAGCAGGATGTGTCGGACAAGAATAGCGTTGAGTTTCCACGCCTCTATACGCCGGGCCTGAAGAGCGAGCTGTTCAATATAAGGGAGTTCATCTACAGTGTACTCCACGGCGCCTTCACCTCGCTCGTCCTGTTCCTTATACCCTACGGGGTCTACAAGGATGGCGTTTCGCATGATGGCTATATACTGAGCGATCACATGACACTGGGCGCCGTGGTGGCCACCATACTCATAGTGGACAACACAGCACAGGTAAGTGCAAGTAGGAACTATGAACCTCTTAATCCTATTAACTAATCCCCCGGCAGATATCTCTGTATACCTCCTACTGGACTGTTGTCAACCATGTGACCATTTGGGGCAGCTTGATTTGGTATTTCGTCCTGGACTATTTCTACAACTATGTCATTGGTGGACCCTATGTGGGCTCCTTAACGCAGGCCATGAAGGATCTGAACTTCTGGGTTACCATGCTAATCACAGTGATGGTGCTGGTGGCCCCTGTCTTGGCCTACAAGTTCTATCTGCTGGATGTGCATCCGAGTCTGTCGGACAAGGTAGAAGGCTTTTAAAATACATTATTTTCATTTTGTTATTAAATGCAAATTTATAGATCCGTCAAAAATCCCTGAAGAAGATCCATTCAAGGGCCTCTAGCAGTGTCCGGCGTACGGCTTCCTCACGCCGCGGACGTCGCTCCGTGCGCTCGGGTTACGCATTTGCCCATCAGGTAAGGAGATCTCTTTATAGCTCATCCCCTACTGATTCTAACCGCTCCTCTTTCTTCCCATTTCTAGGAGGGCTTTGGCCGGCTGATCACCTCCGGAAAGATCATGCACAAGCTGCCGCAGGACTTTGCTTTCCCCCTTGGCCTGGGCACCAAGAAGACGCAGGCGCTACACAACAACCTGAACTCGGCCGACGGTCCGGCCTCGAAGACCAACAACGTGTCCGGCCAGCACACGGCCAACAACAACAATACGAATCTGCGACACAATCAGAACCAGAATCACTCGTCAATGGCGGACATCACTGGCGATGGACGGGACAGTGCAGGAGCTGGTGGCAGGGGCAGTGGCGGCACGGATGACCTGAGTCCTCGGGCCCCTTGTCAGGACTTGGACACCATCAATCTTTAAGCTTAAAGACGAGGTGCTGGTTCCGTAACAAACACCAACCAAAAAAACTATAAAGAATTTAAGTCAACGAACGTTAGGCTAAGCTTAAACAATTAGTCAGAAAAAAAGAATAAGGGAATACAAGTGTGATTGATTTTGTTTTTTAGTGAGTGTGTGAATGTGCAGTCTTGAAACCTAAAACAAGTATTATGCAGAATCTTTGGCTAAATACCGATTTTGTCCCGATTAAAGTCTAGGCTTAGTATCTTCAAAGTATTCTCTTACCTTGGTAAATCATCATCCAAAGACATCACTCTTTTTATATATTTTATTTAAAGAAATCGAATGCAAGTCAATCTAGAAACACAACTTGTAAACTATCCCTCATAGCCCCAATGGAGTGCACAATGAAAATCTCTTATATTTATCTCATCGTTGGCTGCATTTAAGAGTGCGAACCCCCCTGAATGGTTGAGTGAATGGATCTTAAACTGCAGTATAGGTTATGGTTAAATAGGGATTAAAATGTCATTGGGATGCTGAAAAGTGTACTTAATTGCTTAATGTCGTGCTGTGTGTGCTTAGCCAATAAAACTCAGTGTAGCTTATCTACAGAAAGCTGAGCGAAATGTTGCCTTAAGGTCGATAGCTATATTCTAGATACTCCCCCAAACACAATCCAACAGCTAGACAAGTCCACACTTCTGTGTTCCTAATTAGTGTTGTAGAAACAAAGCCTGCATATGCCTTAGAGAGTCCCTAGAATTAAGTATTTTTTAGCCGGGTTCCTCTGGGTAGGACTCCCATAATTTCGCGGTTGTTAGCGAGGGGCATTCGAATTAGCAAAGGTCTAAAGTGATTTATTATTAGAGCGAAAAGTACTTACACATGGCTTTTTAATATAATTAAAATAGGAAATACCTTTTAAATACATAGAGCATAATGTTTTGGGTAAATATTTTTGCATGACAAGGAACCCAACTATATGCAAATTGTTGGCATCAATCTTAAGTTTAATATGCAAATTGTTGGTATACAAGAAGGGAGGTTAAAAAGGTTAAAAGGATTAAACCAAATAAAGAGAAAACATTTTATTTTTATCTACAATTTTAGTCAATAAAATACAAGTATGAATTAAGTCAATTTTTAAATTATTATTAAATAAATGCGAAATATTTTCAAAGACCATAAATCGTTTTAATTGCCAATACAAACGTTTCTTCGTCGTACTTTTATAATTGAGTTACAAAACGACCTTTATTTTGTTCAAACTTTTATTCAACTCTTTAAATGGCTAATACGCTTAATTAAATTTAAATAATTTGAACATTTTTTGCGATAACAAGCGTTCAGCTTCATCGCGTTTGTATCTGTGACCTTTGTCCGATTGCGCTCAATTTGCGTAACAAATTACATTTAATTTTTCGAAAAGAAAAGTTAAAAGCACGCCCCCAGGCCCGAACCCGTGACCTGTTTACGCCTCATTAGCCGGACATTAAGATTATGCATTTTTATGAACTTTTTCGGTCAAATTTAACGCACGACTTGGCCGGAACTTTGTAATTAAATCTGTTACAATCAAATTACGTGGCCTTTTGTTGGCAACGCGCTTCTTCGTCCTGACTTTTTTTTTATTTTTCCTTTTTTCCCGCATTATCGGGACGAATAGCTTGAAGACGCTGGGCGTTGGAATTAAGTCAACTCAATGTCGCTTAAATATCCACTTTGGCCAGAGAGAAACAGATAAAGGAGATGGAGCACAACAGCAGAAATCTGAGGGAAAAAATGCGATGCCATTTATTTTAATTTGCGAGTCAAAATGTCGAGACTTAAAGTGAGCAATGGAGTGCGGCGACTGAAAGAGAAATGGCCAAAAGGCTGCCGCAATGACGCAATTTCGGTCCAGAAGTCCCATTTGGTTGGTTTAAGGTTCAAAACAATTTAATTGACTAACTTACAGTCGATACAAAATGCGCACAACAAAATCATCATAAATTGGTCAATTTTATTTTTAGGTAACGAAAACTTCTCTAAATCTAATCAACGAAACGCGTTTCCAATGTTGTTCAAAATCTTAACATGCAGATAAATAACTTCGGATGCCAAAAGGGATCATTGCAAATGGTTCCCATGGGGCATGTAGAATACGTAAGATATGGCCATAAAACTAAATTGATGTGGACTCAAAGCTAAAGGCAAAGCCAATAGGAAAAATACAGAATCGTTAAAGGTGGGTTTGATACTCATATTTAACTAAGCAAAGGGAAATGTAAATTTGAATTTTAAAGGTAAACTACATTTCCCTTAAAAATTAAAACATAATTATGCACCAGATATAAAATATGCCAAGTTCAGATGTAAAAAGTAAGGTTATATACTTCTTCGTTAAATTCTTGACTCTGTAAATAATTAAGATATAAGAATCATGTTAATATTGGCAAGATTTAAGACATTCTTACTCTTGCACGTGGCTATATGGGTCGAAAGCCTGAATATCTTTACTCCTTCGTTTCGTCCACTTTAAAGCATTTCACCT
>JAEIIG010036630.1:0-10427 GCA_018904695.1 Drosophila parvula | reverse complement strand
ATTCCCTTTCCCTTTCTCCTCACCAGATCCAGATCAGAATCTAGGAATCTCTGCTGTTTTTTGTGCCTTCGGGCTTCTATCTGAGGTTCGATCTGTCTATTTGCTGGTCGGTCGGTTGGTTGGTTGGTTGGATTGTCGGATTGAATTGTTTTGTGGGTCCTTCTGGGGAGGGCCTTCCCCCCTCACCCCCTTAGGTAATCGCCTGCTATTAATTCATTGTCTATTATCAAGAATTTCCATGCCTGACATTGTATGCATTTTGTGCCGCCACTCGAGGAGCATATGCATGTTGCCCGCTGTCCTCCATTTTCTCCTCTGGATTTTGCTCCTGTTTTTGCTCCTGTTTTTGCTCCTGTTTCCGCTCGATGGCAGTGCTGACACTGAGTGTGTGGTTAGATATTATGGATTTTTTGGGGGGTAAGAATAATCAAATTTAGCTTTTCGTCTGTTGAGTTTAAAATGAGTTCCTTTAAATATAAAACAAATGTTTTAGAATTGCAATAATACAGCATTTAATTCTATTTGAGCCTTAACAATATCATTTGTAAAATTATAATTCATTTAGATATTTTGTTTAAAGTTAAGCCCAGTATTTGAAGAGATGTCCATTTACCGAGCGCCTCTTCGCTGGAGCTACTGCAATTATTTAATAATGTTTAAATGTTTATTTAGTATCTATCCACTGATATTTTCTTTGGTTGTTTCTAAACCTCAACCTACGTATTGATTTCTGCACCTTCGAGCTAAATCCATTTGGTTTTCCATTTTAAGGATCTGGATTTTATTTTTAATGACAAGGAGTTGCAGATTATTACCATCAATTATCTGATCGATCTGCAATATTATGTCATCAAATCCGCGACGTAGCTCTGCATTAGCCACAATGCAAATCGTGAGAAGAAGCACCAACACGCAGAGTTTCATTATTTTAAATTATAAGTTTGCTAAGGTGAAAGTAGAACTGAACTGATTTCAAACATGGGCACATCTTTTATACCATATTTAACGCTTTGTTCCTGCGAATTTATATTTAATGTTCTCAGAAAACAATTTTTATTGTATTTCATTCTCGAGAACTCTAATCTTACGAGCTATATGAAGATTTGATTATTATAAAGTGACATGAATCAGTTGAGTTCTTGAACTTAATTTAAGGGGTGCGGGTATTCGGAAATACCAGAAGCTGATAAGAGGATTCATTAATGGCGCTTAATATTTGAAAATATGAATATGAAATCATCATTTAGCTGAAATTGATCAACAAAAACAATAAGCCAGCTTCACACAGCTCTTTGCTTAGTTTCTATTGTAAAAATGTTGTTTAAATATGTTACAAATACAATATAAAACATATAAATAAATATAAAATCAACGAGAAATCTAGAGTTTATCCCGAAAAAAAGTCCAAACTAGCATCACCGCTCTTGGCGCTGCTCCAGCTTCATTGTTCGGGGCCATAACTACTCTACATGGTCCTGGGCCGCTGTTACTCTAAGATATTATCGACAGCTCGTCCTGCTGACTGACTGGCCGGGCTGGCTCACCAGTGTCCTGTGCCCTCGCCCTCGTCCTCTCTTTGTCCTTTGGCCATTGTCCACTCGAGTTGCGCTATCCTCTTCTATCCACTAACCAGTGCCATCGGTATCCTTGCCTGGCCCACCGGCATTGTTGTGTGTCCTGACAATGGTACATAGAACGAACCATTGTTCCGGGGGCTCGAGACCACATAAATACATAAGGGCACAAGGCACGGGCACACATCCTGGACACATCCTTGCTGTTGCTGTTGACTTTTCGAGTTTGGCAAAGGCGCACAATGCACAAATTGATATCCAATAATTTAATTCTGTTATCCATTCAGTCGCATGTTGGAAAATAGTTTTGTAATTTGCACTCGGCACTCGGCATGCGTGTAACCGATATTATTGTGGCCGGCTCCCTGTCCCATCTCCCACTCCTGGTTCCCCCGCTCCCTTCTCGACTTTGGGCCATTGTAAAATGTTCCCCGGGGAATGTGCTGGTCATGTGTGGGCATTAGTTTTATTATAATTTTGTTTATATCGTGTCGTGTGTCCGGCAAAACAAAAACAATAACAGCCGGGGGATCCGTTTGGGCGAAAAAGGATTTCACACTCTGCAGGAATAGTTTGTTTGCCGGGGTCAAAATATAGTGGCGAATAGATAATGACGATGCGGATTAACGCTTCGCATTATTATAGTTTTCGGCCTTTGTTTGATGACAAGTTTTCGAGAATTTTCCGGTTGTGGGTGGCCTTTATAATTGGTCCTGTGTTTTGTATTTGGGGTGGGCTTGTGGCGAGTCCTTTTGTTCTCTGGCCCTGGCTTCTCACGATTATAAATTACGTGCTGTGCGAATTAAATATTTATTTGGCTATTCCGATTGCCAAACAATAGCGAGTTTCCAATTAAATATTTTTATTAATTGCTCTGATTAGGGGAAATTTTCTAGGCATTTATTGATTGAATTAATTGAAGGACTTAATGTGACAAATCGGCGATGATTTACTAGTTTGACTTACATTTTATGATACATACAAGGGGTGAAGTCACTGGGGAAATTTATTAAAACTTTGGTTACGTTCGGTTTTCATGTGGAGAAATTATATAGAACAACTGAATAATTAACTCACAACTGAAACTAATTTATTAAACTCTTCTTAGCTGGTTAAATTGAATGGCTGTTTCCTTTAGAAGAAGATAGAAATTTTCTTTAACCTAGAAAATCTTGAATCCTATTCACTCTTTTCCCATAAAAATATTTAAAATAATTGTTAAATACAAGTATTCCGAATTCCCCCCCATATTTAAATAAACGATTTTTTGTTAATTTGTCTCTTTTTAATTTTATTGAATTATTTTGTAGATTTATTAAATACTTTAACACAGTGTTTGAAATGTATTTTTTATCTAATACATAATATGATATTTAATATATAATTTAATATGGTTTATATGGTACACACGGATATCTCAATTAGGTAATCTCATCGTCATCTTCATCGTCTGTATATATAATATTAATTTCAGCTAAACAAATACATTTTATGGCTCTTATAACTGGGATCAAGTGATTTGCGTTTTCTTAATTTTATTATTACGATTTCTATGTTACAATACTTGTGCTAGAAGTTTAGGGTTAAACTATAATTTACACTTATTTTTAAGGGCATAACTAGAACAAATCGAGATGGTGCTGGAGGGAAATGAGGAAACTTGTTTTAGTATTTTGAAAACCATTGTAAGTTACATTAAAATGCTGCACAGAAAGAGTAATAAAGCTAACCCTTCTTAGGGTAATATTTAATCCATTTTAAATCTACAATTTTCTTCAAAACGTGACAAAGTCGGTATACCCAGATTCCTGTTCAGCATCCTTTAAAAAATAATGAAAATTAACGGAACTGATTTTCCCCCCCCAGCTTAGGTTTGTGGATTTATGATTTGGCATTTGGCAAAATCCTACTCGAAAGGCCTGAAGACGGCGGCGCCGTTGGCCTCCGGTTCGCTGCCTCAATCCTGGGAGTCCCCAGCATTGCTGCTGCGATCCAGCCCGATGCCCCCGGCTCCATTCGACTCCGACTGCTCGATATCCGCCGCACTGAGCACGCCGGGCAGGTAGCCAGTGCCGGCATAGGGAGCGGACAGGAATCGCTTGGCATGGGCCTGCATGAAGGGATGGTAGCGATGCGTCGGCGAGCCAAAGACCGAGGGCGGAACCAGCGGCGAGAAGGCCGACTTCATGGGGAAGGGCGGCGAGGGCGGCACCTGCGGCGGCGTTGGCGTCTGTCCCAGATCCTCGCCGGTCAGCATGCACTCCATGGCCTGGAGAACGTCACCGCGGAAGCGCTGCATCAGCTGCTCCACGTCGCTGCGCCGCCGGTTGGGGAAGACCCGCATCAGCACATCGATGGGGGATCTCTGCTGCTGGAGGTTCTGCGGATGCTGAGGCAGATTCGGAGGCTGCTCTGGTGGGTGGTGGTGAGCTGGGAGTCCGGCGGCGGCCAGGAACTGTGTGTGGTGGTAGGGCAGAAAGCCCTGGGCATGACTGCCGCCGAAGGAGCGCAGCAGGTGCAGGTTCTCGGCGGGCGTGTTGGGCGGCGACTGGCTGTCCTCCTTCTTCAGGCTGAGGTTCTCCGGCGTGGCCTCGTCCGGCGCTGAGTCAACATCCAGGTCAGACTCCGGTGAGCTGGGCGGACCGGTGCGGGCGGGCGACAGGCTGGCGGTCAGATTGAAGAGTCCGGCCACCTTGGGCCGCGGACTGCTCGGCGATCCCGATTCGGAGCCAGTGTCCTGGTCGGTTTCATTGGAAAGGGCGACTCCACGCTTGGAAACTGCAAGGATAAATAATGAGAGACATTTTTTGGATTAGTTTTCTACGAGAAGAATAACTTATTTCCTTCAGAGTCGTTTTAATTGATGGAAACCTATTCACCAATTATCCTATTTAAGATCTGAACTCTTAGATCCAGAATGCGTTGCCCATCCCTGTGAAAAATCAGGTAGCAAAGTGGAAACTGTGCGGTTTTCCACTTGACAGAGTTCAGAGCAAATAAAAGTATCAAATGTAGAAATGGGAAAAATGTAATCACGGGAATCGCAAACACCGAGAAGGATGCGCAGGATGCGTTGACATGCCAACGGGGGACAACCTGCTGTTTTTTTATTGTTTGTTCAGAAATGAAACAAGCTATATGATATTTTTTTTTGTTTTTCTCTACCTTCGGTTCGTTTCTTTTCCTTTTTTGTTTGATTTTGCAGTTGACGAAGCCGCAGTGAAAATTTAATTAAGTTCGAGGGGTGCGTGGATACCAATATAATATCCAATCGCAGCGGTAACCGAAAATAAAAATTCAAGCGTGAAATCGTCTTGGATTTCATTGCAAATAAAAAGGGAGTCGAGTACCTTAAATATAGACAGATTCCTCGGGTCTCTTCCCCGATTGATTCGCGTGAGAATCCTTCAGTGTTTTTCTTTCTCGTAAAAAAGGCGAACAAACAAGGACAAGTGAGCCACCGCGTGGGGGCGGAGGAGTATCTCACGTTTCTCCCTTGTCAGGGACCCTCAGCTTGGGCTTGTCTTACCCCCTGACAGCAGATAGTCCTAATGACTGCGTCTGGGATGGAGTGAAGCCGAAAAGGTCCTTCATATCCTTCTGCCCAGTCAGACTTTGTAACTGTTTGGCATTTGGCTCGAAAATGAGGGGAGTTCGAGTTGGGTTCGAGTTTTTGTAAGGCAATCTGGTTAAAATTGATTGGCTTAGTCGGGATAATACACAATAATATTGGATAATGTTACAATCACTTGCATTGTTCGATCTTTGAGTGGGTTTTCTTTTGAAGAAATAGGAATACTGGAATTCCTGTGAGAAACTCGTTGGGTGGGAACTATTATTGGTATCTCAATTTGCTAGAAAGTAATAGTATTATAATATCTATAATTTTTACAAATATTTTAACCCAGCAACGCTCTACTTTTATAGGTTCCTCTCGTTTGTGATTAATTTCAATCTGCTTTTAATTCAATATTTAAACTCTTGAACATTTCTTTAATAAATCCACACCCTTTTTTTTTGTATGAAATCCTTTTTATTTAAGGGTGGCAACTCCCAGTGCTGACTCCTTAACGAGGACTTTAACTTAATTGTTGCAATTTGAACTCGTAAAGGTCCTTCCTGCGTCCTGTTGTTTCCGTTTAACTTAATCGCAGCCCCAGGACGTTTTCATGCCCGGCCTGGCAAAGTGCTTAGCCTGCAACTTGGCTGGCTAAGTCTTTGTCAAAACAACACCTACACCCCACGCACACACACTCCACACACACATGCAGCTATGCACATGCAACCGCGAGTGTGGCACTTTATGCACTGCTGATTTTTTAACAATCAAAAACAAATTTTTCTTAACACGCGCTCAACGTATGCCCCCAAGATTATGAAGCCCTCTTTGGGAGGAGGCCAGGCGAAAAGGGCTTTTTAAGGTGCGGGTAGGGGTAGGGGAAGTTAACTACACGGAAAAATATTTAAATTTATGAAAATAGGAATAAAGGAAATATTTGTATAAAGATTAACTAATTTACTACAAGCTAAATATCACAATTAGTTAAATATTTATATACAAAAAGTCGTAGTGATAATATAGATTTGATATTCCGACGTAGATTCAATTCTTTAGAAGATTTATTCTCTTAATTTATAAACAAAAGCTACCTCAGTACCTATGCAAACCTTTCTGGTATTTTTAAGAATTATTTACTGTATATAATGTTTCTTAAATCTGTTTAGAAGTCTTCAAATTATCTCTCAAGTTATTAGACTCTCTGACTTTAGAAATCCATCAGTTTTTGAAGAAAGTCAATTTTTTTCCTGTGCAACATCTACAATAAGTATTATTTGCTTTTGCAAACTTACCGGGACTCTCGTCCAGCTCGGTTCTCGTGGGCGAAAAGCCGACGCTGAGGTGCTCCGAGCGGGTGCGTCCTTCCGTGTCGGACTCGTTGCCATTGAAGCGCTGCGACTGCTGGGAATGGTGGCTAAGCTGGTGCGGCTGCTGCTGAGGATGTGGCTGCTGGTGGTGGTGCTGGGACTGCTGCTGGTGACTGGGAGTAGAGCTGGCCTCAAAGCCGTCGCTGGGAGGCGAGGGAATTCCGCCGTGGAAGACGCCATTCTGACCGGAGCCGCCGCTAGCCGATCCTCCGCTGCCACTGTGATTGGGACTATGCGGTGTGGGCGTGGCACTATCGCTGCCATTCTGCTGGCCAGGAACCGAGGTGTACAGGAGGCCCAGCTCACGGGCCTCGTTCTCCTCCTGGGCCTGTTGGCGACGCAGGGCGACCTGGAAGAGAGGGAACAAGGAAATTGGAGGAAATTTGACCTTCAGTCAGTGAAATGTAACACGATGAGCGATTAATATGAGAACTTCTTTATGGAGATTAAAGTGCTGAATTATGGCTCAAAAGAACTTGTAAATATATTTTAAGCCAGACTGTAATATATTTTAATGTGACTTCAATGATAGATAGAGTAAACGTGCCCAAGAATATCATTGAAAATAGAAAAGAATCTTTGAAACTTATTTAGGTTGGTTAGACGCCTTCTCTGCTATGTTAACCTCTAACAATCAATTGAATATCTTTGCCATATAATAAAAAATGTATAGTTCATCGATCTTCGATCAATTTAATATGAATTAAGTTAGGAAAACCCACCTGAGCGGCCATCACCCGTTGCCGTTCCGCGATCAGAGTGCACTTGGCGCACACACAGTCCCGCCAGCGGCAGTAGCGCTTGTGGCCCTTCAGGGCGCTGACCTGCAAACAATAACCTTGTTAAGTAAAAACCGAAATTCGGCCAGGCCAAATCCTCTCCAGACGTACCACTCCATGGTTCCTGCAGCGGGCGCACTTGGGCGTTCTTTGATATCTTTCCGAGGCGGCGCGCAAAAAGAAGGCGGGCGGAAGAGCGCCCAAAACCGGATGCTGCGACATTAGATTCTGCATATCCACGCCCGACGGCAGACTCATTTTGTAGTTTTTTATTTGCCTTTCTTTTTAAGAACTATTTTATATTTTATTTAAGAACTCGGGAGTTCCCAAAAGCCACACGGACACCGACACAACACTTTAGTTTTTGAATTGCTTTTTTTTATTCGCTGGAGTTTCGTTGGGTTTCTGATTATTTCTCAGGGGCTTGACATTATGTTTATCATTCTAGATTTATTATTGTTTAAAGATCACCCGCACGGACGACATGACACACTGAGGCCTCGGTTGCAACTGATTCAACTTTTTGGCCAAAAAGCCACAGAGCAGCGCAGCAGCAGCAGCAGCAGCGGCGGCGGCGGCGGCGGAGCAGCAGCAATGGCGGCAAGCGGCAACATTTACCAATACAAAGGCCCCTTCGGCAAAACGAGGGTTGAAAGTGGCATCTACACACAGACATATATATATATATATACATATGTACATATATATGTGTATATAGATGTGGGAAAAATAATTCAGAGAGTGTTGCAACCACCTTTGTGTGGCGCAGCTGCCTGCCTGCGTCGGCGTAGGCAGCAGCAGCAGCACAGCGGTGGCTGAGGCAGCGACCGAGCCAGCGACGGAGGCAGCGACGACGGCTGGCAATTAAGAAAAAAGTTTCAAAATCTAATTTTGGGTACTGTATACAAAATTGTGCACTCGAGGCTGCCAGGCAGTGAGGCGGCGGCGTCGCCAACCCGGCGTATACGCAATACCGTGCCATGGCAGGGGTTGGCTTTGCGGGTATTGGTGGTTGCTCCGTCGCGTTTCTTTCATTTTCTTTGTTGCCTTTGTTTCACAGTTGCCTCTGTGTGTCTGTGTGTGTGTGTGTGTGTGCGTGCGAGTGTGTTGGTGAGAGAGCTTTCTGGCGGCCCCGCTTTAATGGCTTTGGCCAACCAAAAGCGTTGTTGTTGCGACCTCGCCTCTGGTTGGCATGGCTTCCTCGTCGTAGGAACGTGGCCAAAAAACCCAACAGACTCTCGCAACTCTTGTTGCTCTTCGTCGAGTGCCAGCGAGGGGTTAAAAGATCCGCCCTCCTCCCCCTCCTCCCCTCCTTACACCCACCACCCCCTTGGCGCCAACTAAAACCCTAAAGTTCGTGGCTTTTTTGGCACACTGCCACTTGCCTTTCATTCGCAGCTGTCTGGAGAGTGTGCTAAAAAATCTCCATGAATAAAATCCAACGAGTGCTGATGGTACACAAAATAATTGTTTATTTGTTCATTATACTTGAAATAATGCCAGAAATATACCACAGAAAATAGCTAAAGGCGTTGCCTTGGCTGTTTATTAGTAGAAACCTAATGGGCAGAGCTCAAGTTTCATTATTTAGTTTATTTTGCATTTAGAAATCCGTTCTAGAAAGATGTTTTAGCAGACTCTGGATCAGTTTTGTTTCTGGAGGAAGCTAGGCAGTCCTTCATCAGTATCCCCTGATAATCTCTCCCGAGAGATAACCACGAGGTAGATGTTTATTATGAAGAATACTTTGCCTTAAATTAATTTCTGACTTCTGTTCTAATATCCTTAAAATCAAGTGCTATTTTAAATGCTTCTGTGTTTAGGAGAAATATATCCTTCAAATCAACTTTTCTTTATTTAAAAACAATGAATCTCCGCTAAAATATAGATTTAAATCAAAAAGTAATAACTAAATTTCAATTGTTGCTAAATCTAATTTGCAATAAATATAATAAGTGTACATAAATATGTACATATATAGAAACATGTATATAAATATAATAAATACTTTAATGAATAATTTGACTTGAGAGATGGTGTTGTTTTTTGGCAAACCTTCTGCAATCCTTCTAAAATATTTACTCAGATTTCAATAGACATTTAGTAATTGTTTTATTTCTTAATACTTAAATTGTATTCGATTTCTTTGTTTAAATATACATAAATAATAGTTTTTAATGTAGCTTAATCTATTACCTGACGTTTGCCTTAACTTAACTTTAATTATAAACTCTATAAATAAAAGACAATAAAGTGTGGGTCTGAGCTCTATAAATGTGCAATAAAAATAACGAATTTTGGTTACATAAGCGCACGGAGATACATACAAAATATGTAATTCTGAGTTGCCTTTTTTTAATTTCCCTTTTTTTTGTTGCTTTTGGCGGTGGGCGGCAGCTGGAAGTTGGCCTATTAGAATGTTACAAGTTTATTGCAATTGAAACAAACTAAGGACACGCGTGCTCCTTGCAGCGAGCGTGCGACTGAAGCGGCAACATTGCGCGCGTCTATCATCTCTCTCGCTCTCCTCCTCTCCCAACAATCAGTAAATTTCTCTCAGACTCTCAGAGATTCGCTCTCTCTCTCTCTCTCTCTCTCTGGAAGACTCCGCCCCTTGAAAGAGGCGGAGCCACGACCCTCTATTTCTCACACACACACACACACCGCAGAGAGTAGAACATAAAGCGGCAACAATGTTGTACAAGTTTGGCCAAAAGAAACAAGTTTCCAGTCTGTCTGTGTCTGTGGAGGTCCTTGGGGCTCTCACACACACACACACACACACACGCACGCACAGAGAGAGAAGCTGGGGGGCAGTTCCAGATCCGCTGACGTCGACGGCCACATTCGTTGGCAACAGTAAATGGCCAGGAGCCTGGAGCCGGGAGCTGGGAGCAGCCTAGGAGCCGGCCAGCAGCAGCAGCACCAGCTACTGGTGTTTTTTGCGCAGGGCCAATTTCTCGCATTTTAACTTTGTTTAAAGTGCGCCTCTATATGTATGTATGTACAGAGAACATGTACACACGGAGGGACAGAGCTCCCCCTTGGGTGGCCACTTATAAAGTGTTTTTACTGCGACCAAATATGCAAATTAGTTGAGCAGCACTGGAGCTGACAACTTCGACTGCTCTGCGACTGCTACACCGAA
>JAEIIG010036628.1:0-14047 GCA_018904695.1 Drosophila parvula | reverse complement strand
TCGGTGGTGATCTCCACCAGCAATTTGGTGGCTGCAGCAGCGGCTGCCGCACTGCTGCTGCTCGGGGCCATCGAATCTGAGGCTGTGTGGGTGAGGGAAAGGTGAATGTAAACAAATGCAAATTCGATTTTCGGTTGGTTTGGGTTTGTATGCGTTAACCAGGGCTGGGTCGCACTTTAAGCCGCGACTTGTACTGCACTTTGTTCACTGACATTTTTAATTTAACAATTTAAAAGGATTTAAAACAGCCAAATTGATTTGATTGATTGATTTTTGAGCTGTACCTGTTTAAAAGTAAATGTTTAATGCCAGTTTGGCTAAATAATATTAATTATTTGTTAAAAATTTTTCTTTTTTAAAATGTATTGAAATCTATATCTTAATAAAAACTCATTAAAAAGTATGAATTAACTGTAAAATTTGTAATATTCGTAAACTATCGGTTAAAATTTGCACTTGTCAGTGATATAAAATAAAATTTGAAATCAATAATACTTTTATTCATAAGCAAGCTGTTTTATCAATGCTAAATAAGAAATACAATTTCCCTATAATGTGCAAATTGTAGATATTCTTTCTATTTAATTACGAACACAGTTTTTAAAATTTCACTTTTTATAAGTGAATTAACAGTGGGTTAATTCTCAACATAAATCGCCAATAAATTTAATTTAAAATTAATCGATTGTGCTTAACTCTCTCAAAAATATATAAATTAAAATGTATTCCAATTTAACCTTGAGGCAGCATCAGCTATTTACTTGCAACTTGCTACTTTAGCTATCGGCTAGGAGAGCCCTTTGTTCTGGTTCCAACCATCCGATACCTGCTGCAGATATGTGTATCTCTACCCACCAAACGATTAGCTACTCCGCTTGTGCAGCCCTGGTAGCTTGCGTTCGTGGAGTGCGAACAGTGGAAGGTTTGTTGAGGAGGAGGGGGCGGCAGTGGCAGGGGCAGGTAGCAGGACAGCGGCTTGGAAGTGCGCGCATCGTACCGAGAGTTCTCCTAGTGGTCGCTGCATTTGGCTGTACCCCGGACTCGGTCCGCCCCCCGACCCGCACCCACGCCAGTGCCCCTCGCCCAATACACAACGACGACGACACACTACACCTACTACATACACCTACCCATATCGGCTGCTCGGTCGAGTGGCGCTTCCTTGGGTTCTCTACTGCTGCTCTGCTCTCTCCGACTCTCCGATGCTCAGACACCGCTGGGGTCAGACAAATGTCTCGCTAATGATGGCTTCGCCTGATTTTGGGTGCTGGATTCCACTCTGCGTTGCGCCGATTGCAGCTCGCTGCATTTTCACCCACACTTATTCGGTTATTATTGTTTGTTGTGGTCGGTTGAGCACTGCGAAAAATATTAACAACTCTTAAGTACACTTTAAAAAATGAAAAAACGCCAATGCGCTGCTGGCGAGTAAATTATTTTTCTTTGTGCAGCTCGAGGGTGGCAACGCAGCCCTGGTCGCAGCGCTCTTTTTGGCCGCGGAACTAGTTCGTGAGCATCGTTCCAAAGATGGCGTTTTTTCTCTCACTGCACAGCGAGAGAGAGCGGTGGCCAGGGTTGCATTCGGCATTAATTGGCGCGGGTATTTGAAATTGAATTTAAATATCTACATATATTTATCTTTCAAATGTTGAAATATTAATTTAAAAAAACTTTTCCTTCATTTTTTATGTTAATGAATATATATTTCATTGTAAATAATTTAACTTATGGAATGAAAATGAATAAAAAGGGAAATGACGGAAGATAATTAAATTAATGATTCCGTGCTATAAGTAATAAAGGATTCACTATAACAAGGAGGAACAGGACAAAGGATGCGACAACGAATTTTTGATCCCCAGTTCACAGAATTAAAATCTTGCAAAATGAAACTGCTTTGTCAAGCATTTTCCAAGGAAAATATATTAATTAATTAAATAAAACAAGCAAAGAGCAAGAAAGGAATTTCCGCAACTTTTCTAACAAAAAAGGATTACAATTTAGTTTTCTTCACATTCCCCATGAGAACCAGGGGCTTTAAAAGTGCTGGCCTTAAAGGATGCAATCCGATTGGAAATATTAATCTGGGATTTGTTCTTAGTTTCGACTCTGGCTCTGTGCTTTTCCGACCTTTGCAATGTGCACCCCAATCGTTATTCTCATCCTCATACCCATGCCCCATTCCCAATCCTCAATTGCCACATCTAAGCCGTCGAAGGCCACTGAGTACTCTATTTTGATTTGGGGGCGATTACATTCAGGAAATTTACACTCATGCAGTTTATTGGGCTCGAAGCTGATTACAATTCTGTGCCGGCAATTTAGAACACCCACAACACACACACACATACACACACACACACACGATCTGCCGAAAGTGACGTCAATGTCGGTGTTAAGGTTGTGTGATGGGTGCAGAGTGCAGGGTTTGCCGGAATGCCGGGGAAACGTTGTTTATTTGCATATATTTCATACATATATGAGCAAACAAATGTGCAGAAGGTCAGTGCTGAAAGGAGATGCACAATTTGATTGAACATTGATAGCCGTCGTGTGAAAAATCTATTTATATATATAATATATATCGTGGGAACTTATCAGGGACAAGATGGTTCCATACAAAAGCCGGGCAAAGGTAAATACTTAAAAATCAATGCATGCTTGCTGTTGAATAGCTATAAACATTTAATATTTAAACATATTAAAGGTAATTAAAAAGCTTTTACAGAATGAAATAATCTTTATTTTACCATTATTGTATATTACAAATTCTTTCATATGTCAACCTAAAAGAATGACCTTATATACTAACATACTAACTAACGGATATTCCATGGTAGGTTTCGATTTAAAAATTTCCAACAAAAAGGCTAGAGTTTAAGCTGAAATTGTTGTTGTTCCAGCAATATCAACAAAAGTTACACCAACAACTTAATCAATTCTGGCCGACTAGAGCTGGCAACTTTGGTTCAGTCATGCAAGGATTTCTGCCTCGTGTCCTGGCCATCCCACCCGTTTATTGTGTTTGTTTATTATGCAAATTTGCATTAATTTTTCGTAAGCCACACACGTGAGGCGGCTATATGCACGGCTACTGTTGCAGTTGCAACTGTTGCTGGCTGGGTTTTTTGGGCTTTCAAATTGCTTTCGAGCGCAAATCGTCGGCAAATTTCATTAAAAATGCATATACAAACACACACTGTGTGTGTGTGTGTGTGTGTGTCGGGGGGAAAACCCTTACCCTGCCCACACGACCTATGGCTCTCTTAGTGCCTGCCTGGGCTTGTCCTCCTCCGTTGGGATTACCGAACAAGGACATTTCGGAATCTTTTGTTTTATAAATAGCCCCCTTCGATAGACAATTAAAAATGTAACTTTGCTTTCGGCATGGACGACGGACGGGTCTATCAATAGACGTCAGTATATGCCCCTTAAAGCTGTCCTAATACCACCGCCAGCGCGTGTCAGGTGGGTGGGATTTTTATTCTATGAATATATATATATGTATATAGGATGTTTCCTAGGCCCAAGACCTTTTCTTGCCTTATATGTTAGCCTTAAGAAAAGTTTTCTGCATCTTTCCTGGGCCTTCTAAGCACTTTGTGCAAATTGTCAACGTTGCTGCTGCGTCCTTCTACGCGGCAACATCAGCGGCAGCACCAGCAACAGCCTCGCCCGCCAACAAAAACAACAGCCACGAGAATGTGGCAACAAAGGCTTCAGGTTATTGCATGCATTTTAATTAGTAGACAAGCCAAGTGGGCTGCCACGGCATACACACACCCACCCTCGATAGAACTATACTATATATGGGCTCGAGAAGATGCAGAATTGCCTCCTGCATGGGTGAGGCGATGAGTTCGAGACCTATATGAGCTCACAAAGGATGTAGCCGAAATCAGGTGTCGCAGGAGCAAGGCTGCAACAAAAATTCCAGTGAATTTACGTGTCAAAACTCAGGAATTGCAGTCTGATAGAGAAAACTGTGACATATTGAAAGGCAAATTAAAAATGGAAGGATTCCATTGAAACTAGTTTGGCAAGGATTTTTCCAGAGAAAACTAGATTAAAAGCTCAAAACGTGCATAATTAGCAAAATACTGCATTGGCCATGTGTGCTTGAAACAAGGAAAAGTAAAAATGTTTACCTATGAGAAGATGTATTTATTTTCATTTTAAAAGGAATCAAATTAAGGAAATCAAGGTTTTATGTGGAAGAATAAATTATATAAATTCGAAGGACACACAATAGAGAATTATAATGAAACGTGAGCACTAAAAGGAATCCATCTTATCAACTCCCAGTGATATATGGTTCTGGGGAAGCCACCGCTGTCAAATTATGAAAGCAAACCAACTAATTCAAGCGACGGAAAGGGTACGAGATGAAAGAATATCGAACTGGGAAGTAGATACTTTCGCAGCGATAAAAGGACATGTGCATAAACAAATCTCGACTCATCAGCGCCACAAATAAGGCCAGTGATATATGGCCACGGGCAGACCTTTGTCAATTTATACAAGCTGGCGATTCTGGTGGATTCGCGCTACGTCCGGCGACCATATCTCAGAGCCCTTTCCTCGGAGCTGTAAGTGCGGACTTCGGCTGCGGGCTTACTCTCAATCTATCATCCTGCCCTCGCTGGAGGTCCCCTGCATCATCCACCAAACGCACACCACCGTCCGCCCACTAGGGCGCCATACCCTCCGCCGCCGTCACGTTCTGCGCTAGTTTCTTGTATTTATTTTTAAATTGTCTCACACACACACACACTCAGCTGGCACAAACACGCACACACACACACATGTCCTGCACTCACATCATCCACAGAGGAGGACAACTCGTGCGCCTGTATTGGTTCGCCGAGCGTCCGCATCCTTCTCCCCTCGAACTGTCGCCGCTGTGTGCGAGTTTGTCTACATAAACGCGAAAAAAGCAAATATCAGCGAGCAAAGCTCCCAGCTGGAGCATTGGGACTAAAAGTTACCTGCTGCTCAGATTTATTTGTTTATTTTGTTTTCGATTTATATGTGTGAGTGGCTTGAAAGTTGTGGATTTTTCCGAAATAAAAAATGAAATGGCTTCAAGCGAATTAATACAAGAAAACATATAAGAAATGAATTAATTATTTGTTAAATTATAAGGTTTCGGATATGAAAACTAGAATATATTGTACAACAAAATTAATATATCTCATTGGTACTTCTAAAAACAATATATATTAAAAAGATGCGTAACGCCACAGGATTTGTTGGCATTCTAAGTTTTCTGTAAGGTTCTAGATCTTCGTGTCTGTATGGTTCTGTGTGTACTCACACATAGGGATGTATATATCGAGTATATATCAAGAGGAAAAGTGCAATAACATACATATATCGACCAAAATATTTAATTAAAAATATTGTATACATGTGTATTATAGTGTTTGTACATTTTGGGAAATATCGCTTGCACATGGCAATTCTAATGTATGCGCGTTACGCATCTTATTCATTTATATGGTCTTTGCTGCTGCCAACTCATAGATGTTGCACTGATTTTAGTCGAACAGCAACTTTATAGTCTAATAACTGCCACAGTTATCATCCAACTTAACTCAATTTAAATATATTAATTCAATAATTTCAACCTTTAAAAAATTTGTAATTCTTCACTGATCCCAAATAAACAACAAACTAATATAACCTTAATCAAAAACGCTCTTTGCTGGGTATAAAAACACAAGAAAATCTGTGTAAGCTCGCATCTGTCAGGCAAACCGAGAGCACCACGCGTCCCCTTTGCGCCCCGCCACGACCATGTGTGCGTGAGTGTGTGTGTGTGTGTGTATGTGGCGATGTCTATGTGTGCGTGTTTGTATGTAAATGTCCTTGAGTGCTTGACGGATGACATTCATAAACGTCACTTCAATTACCTCCACGCGCCAACGCCAGCGACGATGCCACCTCATTCCTGTTGGTCCCCTAACCTACTCCCTTAGCCCCTCATCTCTCGTAGGAGCTCCCTCCGCAAGAATTTAGTTCCCTTCACTCCTTAACAGTGCCCACCCCCCTCGGCGCTCCAACCGCCATCCATTTACCGCGAGAGTTGTGAAAAGTCAGTCAGCCAAAAATTACTTTTCCGGTCTCTAGTTTTCCTTGGAGTCTCCTTTACTTTGTTTACTGGCAGATTGCGTAGTAAACTTGCGTTGTAATTGAGATTATGTTTTTCGGGATTAAAGCTTTTGATTGTGTATTTAATAAATGCATAGACTTTCTCTAAGTATCGCTTAACATATTTTATTACGGCCTTTAGCTTCCAAAGAACACATTTTAAATCAGTCAATCATCGTAAAGCAGTAAAGAATAGTTTCAGCAATAAATGGCATCTGTTTACAGAAAATGATAAACGTTAAATCCTCAAGCGGACTAAGAAATATCTAAAACAAGAAACCAATAATAATAAATAAATAATCTCTTTGATTCCTTTGAACCATAATGGGCCTAAATTGAATCAAACAATTCCGAATTCTGTTTAAGTGATTTTGCTAAGCACATGCCCTTGTATTTAATTATTTATTAAACTTGCAACAGTTTCTCTGATAAAATTCGGACCCTAATGAATTCCTTGAGTTTTACTTGGAGTTGGAATGCAAAATTACTAATTTCAGGAAAAACTAATTCAGGATAAAATCAAATGGCCAACTTGTATTAACACTTTGGGAAGAATACCAAAGACCACCAAATAATTCTAAACTGAAACTGAATTGGTAACTGGACACCTCGCTCTCAGTTCCCAGAGCACATGCTGACTCCTTTATTTCGGGGAAATCCTGTGATAGCAATCGTTCAGTTTCGTCCAGGACTCTCTGAAAACCAATAACGTTTTCAATCTAATGGCTTTCCCGAAAAGGCCTCCTAATTCGTTCTGAAAACCTGATCTTGATTCATGGTCTGGCATTGATTTTCTCTCAGCAAAGAGGGCGGGCGGTGCGGAGTGGGCGGGGCCCCGAAAACAGTTGCGGCACTCGTCGTCGTCGGTCGTCCTGAGAGTGTGTTTGTGTTTGTGTGTGTGTGTGTGGATTGGTATTTGCGAGAGTGCGAGTGTGCTAGTGTGTCTGTGTGTTTGTTTCGGTTTCCTTCACTTACACTTGTCCTTACAAATTTGTCCTTTTCTCAAATGTGAAAAGACGCATAATGTCCTTTTTACTCGACCCTCTCTTCCGCCCTTCCCCTAATACTCGCCCTCTCTCTCGCATCTCTCCTCTGTCGGTGCCCCTTAGCCTTGCTCTTCCTTTCACTCCCCTTCGGCCCCTCCATTCGTCGTCGTCTCTCGTCTTTCCACTGTTCGTTGCCTTTTGTTGCTACCGCTGCTACTTTTTATACCTTTTTCGGAAGGATAACATAAATAAGGGGAGGAGTTTGTAACGGGGTTATCTAAAATTTAAAATTATTATATATTTTAAAAGATATTTAGTATGATTTTCATTCTCTTGCAAAACCATATCTTTTAAGAGGATTTTTCTAAATAAATATATTAAATTTATAAAAAGGAAAAACAGGATATAAAAAGAGCACATTTTGGTGTATATCTTGTCTGTGAATTGTTAGTAAACAAAGTGAATTTGAGTTTAAAATCAAAAGGTCTGATTCATCTATAAAACAGGTAATTATAATAACTATAGTTATCTTAAAAATATAAAATAAGGTGCCCCAGAAGCTTTTAGAATTTTTAAATTCTATAAAAAAGGTTTCTAAAAGTATGCACAGATATTAGTGAGATAACAAATTTATTCTTACCTCTTTAGGGGATTTAAGATTTAGTGATTTAGTGTTTTCTGTGGCACCCCTTGAATCTATGAAAAATAAAAAATAAACTGGCAAACATCTTTCAATTATGTATAATTAATGTTCCCAATCAACTAAGAGATCGATGTTAATATGAATACGTTTACTTTCATCATTTCAAAGATAATTGAATGAATGCTGAAGAAAATTGCATTTTAATAAAATTATCCATCTAATATCGAAAATGTGTTAACATTGTCACTGCCTACGCATATAGGCAGGACCTCGCAAGGGTATCCTAAGCTATGGTCCATGCCGCCGCTAGCCCGCTTTTCTTGTTATATATTTTTCTTTTTGTTGACGACATTTTGCCTCGTCGTCGTCTGTCGTTTATTTTGTGTGAGTTTTCCCTTACTTTATTTTTATTTTTTTTTTTTCGTTCGCTTTTCCCCAGTTTTTGTTTTGTCCTTTCTGTGTCTCTGCTGACGTTGGCGGCTGCTGGTGCTCCTGCTGATTCTGCTGCTGGCGTTTGCCGCCCACATTTGCTACTTGTAAATTATTTGCATTAGTAGCCACTTGTGCTTTGCTTCTCTGTGTGTGTGTGTGTGTGTGTATAGTATGTGCCTCGGGGTCGAGGAAAATTCCCACACCCCCCGCAATCCCATGGCCACTTTCCCTCCGGCTTTTCCTGGGCCTCTGTCCGATACGAATTCCGTTTCGTTTCGTTTTCGGGGGACGAATCCGCCACTCGAAATGGAACTTGACCCACTGTGCGTGGCTCACTGTGCGTGTTTGTTTAGACGCACACACACACACACTTATAAATACACATGTTTATATGTTTGCGCATTGAAATTTCCATTTTTCTTTTCGCCGTTGCCTTCCCTCATCCATTCTCTTTCACTTTTCTCTTTTTTTTCTCCCCCTTTTCTTTTTGTTCGTGTTGGCTTGGCCTGCACTTAAATTAACTGATTGCAACATTCTATACAGCTTTTTATGGCCTGATAAGGGGAGGCGCGCGGGGTCTTTCCTCCAGTCTTTTGCATAGTTTTTGCGTATCCCCAAAGGGGTTCTTACGGAGGGGAGAGGAGGGGGAGAATGGTAAGAAGGCTGGCCACATGGGAGTTCTCTCTTTTAAGTGGCCAGTAAATGCGGTTTCTTATACTTGGCCAAGAACAGTGAAGCCCAAAAAGACCTCAAAGCCTGGCATAATAAATGTTTTTCTCAAGAGAAAACGCATGGAGGATGTATGCTTGATGTTTTAAGAAGAGTTTGGGATAGTCAAAAATTTTATTTTTATAAAAATTTCTACATAAAGATTAACAAAATCTTTTTTAGTATAGTTTCAATACATATTCTTGCCAAAAAAAATCAGTAGAAACTATTCAAATATCCCCCTTTGCGAGCTGTCACTGTGTCCATCTCTTTTCTCTCTTTTATATCCTGCCATCTCTCTTTTGGGCCCGCCTCCTGAACGTGCCAAACATGCTATGCAGCATTGCGTGCTCACAACGTGGCGTATGCGCAATATTTACTTCCTCCTCGCCACATGAAGGCAGAAATGCATTAAACAAGACAACGGGCAATAACAACAACCGTCGGCCATGTGGGATAATGGGCCCAGCGAGTTTTTGGGGAATTGTTTGTTTCATTTAAAAGACAGCGATTTCGCTCTCACTCTTACCCTGGGCCGACGCTGCTAATTGCTCATACGACATGTGTGATCCGCACTTGATAAGCCTGGGAAATGATTAACCGGAATGGCCCGCCGGATGAACATTTGTTTTATTCGGCTAATATTTGCGGATGCGATTGTCAGCGCCAAATTTATGGCATACTTTAAGGCGGACTTAGGGCGGGAGAATCGTCGTAATTCCGAGCGAGCAAGCAAGCGAATCTCTCACCGTTTAGAGAAGAAGCCTGGATTGTGTGGAATATTCCTTTTAATAGAGGCAATCGATGAATAAATATAAAAATAAAACGAACGGAGGAGGCGGAGGCTGGCTGGGCTACAAATGGGCAGAACAATTTACATAATCACTGAGCATTCGGCGGCAGGCCCAAATATAGCGACCAAATGGCAACCGGAAATAGGAAGCCCAGCGAAGCAGAATGCCCGGCTCTGTATTATATGGACTCTGTGTGCGGCGGGCGTCGCGCGTCCTTCGCCTCGCAGCGATTTATCAAAGTTCATTGAAATGGTTTGGCCGTCCTTGAGCGTGGGGGAAACGAGGGTATTTCGTCCTTGCCACTCTCGTGATGACGACGTCATTCATTAAAATTTTCGCCCGTTATAAGTTCGGGCATTAAGCATTAAGCAGCGACAACAGCAGCACAGCAGCAGCAGCAGTAGCAGCAGTGGCAGTGGCAGCATTGAGATGTCAAGCGAATTACAGGCCCCCCAAAACAAATGCCATAAAAGCCATTCACAGTGTGCAAAACTTTTCTCTCTGTTTTTTCTTTTCGTTTGCCAATTTGATTTATTGCCGGCCCAGGGAGATGTAATCGTGAAATGGCAAATGTTTCTCTGTGTGTGTGTGGGGTGTGTGTAATTTTTCCCGACTGTCATGAGGCTCCCCAGGCTCCCGGGGAACGATTTGTATTTGTGGCTTCTCGCAGGACACTCGTGTCACGGGTTCACCTCTCCCACGCACAGATGAAAAGTCAATGCGTGGTGGTATTTGATTAATACACATATTATATGCTTTATTAAGCCGAACCACAGCCTCCTTTGTTACCAAAGTTATAACTCTTTTGTTGGCTGAACTTGACTTTAGCCATTTGTTTTGGTTCTCTCACTCTCCTGCAGCTTTATCTTCATCCGGGTGGGTGGCTGTCATGTCCAGAGATGTCCCACTTTTCCCATAAACTGATAATGGCAGATGCAAAATATTTTAGAGGCCCGACTTCAGATTATATATGGTTATGGTACAGGGCGAGCCCCTCGCTGATACGAGCTTACTAATATCAACCAGTCTGGCGGTCGTCTGTCTGGTAGATAAACAAACAGGTACAAAGTCCATTCGGCCAGACAGACGAAACAAGAATAAAAAGAACAGAAATCAAAACCTGAAGGTCTGCTCGAGCGGTGTCGAATTTGCCATACCCTAGAAAGAACTCAGTGCTAAGAATTTACATTGAAGCTTTATTTCCTGTTAAATATGATATCTAAATTTATAATTATAATATATATATATAAAAAATTATATAATGTAATCTTATTTCTTGTAAACTAATAGTTTTTCCAAAGAAAAATATACATACGTATGATTTGTATAATAAATTCGATAAACTAATACTGGATGCATATGAATAAGGATTTACATCCACTAAAAAGTTCAATAAAATATATCGAAAAAAACTCTATCGTAAATATATAAATATATATATCGAATCTTAAATATATCGACATTATAAATAACAAAAAATATCTTAGTAAACGTTCAAATATTAATATTATTTGAAAAGATTGTTTAATTGGTTTGATATATCAAATAGAGTACCGATTTATCGCACATATATAGCAAGATTAAAATATCGATTTAATTATCGACTTTCGCGGCAAAAATCTAGACAATATCGATATTTTCTGCCATCTCTACAATGCTTTATGATGCATATTACAAGATTATCAAATAATTATATATTTAACACAGCTTATATCAGTAACACTGGGAAACATTGGTACATCATCCAATCTTAGGCATATAATAATCTCTTATTACTGATTAATAAGAGCATTATTTCTCTTCAAAATTAAATGAAGATAAGGCAACGCTTAAAGAACAAATCAAATTAATATTATTAACTCCCAAATACGTCTCCCTCAACTATTATTTGGTGATCATTATCACTTGACTGATGCAATCTGATTAATAAAGAAGAAGGAACTATGGACTATGGCCCCCCCGATCGTGAAGGAGAGCGTTGGGAGCACTCTGTTGTCTAATCGAAGCGGCGAGTGGACCAATCCGGAGCGACCTGACAAACCCAGACCTGGCTATAAAAGCAGCCGGCGCAAGCGATTCCTCCATCTGTTCCGTATGCGAACCACTGCTGAATCGGTGTCTTCCGTCTCTGTGTCCACATCCCAAACTGGTTTTTCTCGCAAAATGTTATTCGCTGTGCTAACTGTACTGGCCCTGCCTTTGCTAGTGCTGGTGTACTTTGAACTGAGGGCATCGCGTCGCCGCCGCCAGCTGAAGGAGTTCAACGGACCCGCTCCGGTGGCGGTGCTGGGGAATGCCAATCGCATTGGCAAAAATCCGGCAGGTCAGTTCCCGAAAATCCTCCAGCTGGGAAGGGGCTTGTCCCGCCTATCTGTACACCCGCGGTCTAGACGGGGCTCGCCGATAAGGGTTATCAGTCTGATGGAACTGCGCTAATCGTTGCGAAATTCACATCGGACTCGACCAAAGATCACACTAATCGAACTCTAACCTGGCCTGTTTTGGTTTCGCAGAAATTCTTAACACGTTCTTCGATTGGTGGTACGACTACGGTCGGGATAACTTTCTCTTCTGGATTGGGTACACTGCCCACATAGTGGTGACCAATCCTAAGCAGCTGGAGGTGAGTCTTTAACCAACGATAATCATGTTTGTGGGTGTGCCAAGGACTGAGTCCCTTTCCCTATATATTAACCTGATTTAATAACCATTTCTTCCCATTTATGCAACACCAGTACATTCTCAACAGCCAGCAGCTCATCCAGAAGTCCACCATCTACGATCTACTGCATCCATGGCTGGGGTATGGTCTGCTAACCAGCTACGGTAGCAAGTGGCACAAGCACCGAAAGATGATCACGCCCTCGTTCCACTTCAACATCCTGCAGGATTTCCACGAGGTGATGAATGAGAACTCCACTAAGTTCATGGCTCAGCTGAGAAAGGCGGCTGTCGGAGACAATATCCTGGACTTCCAGGAGCACGCCAACTATCTTACCTTGGATGTGATCTGCGACACCGCGATGGGAGTGTCCATCAATGCCATGGAGCAGAGGAACTCTACCATTGTGCGGGCCTTTAGAGAGTGAGTTCTACTTCTCTTCTGTAAAAAACGTATGGCTAATATTTCGTTTCCAGCATGTGCTATACCATCAATATGCGTGCCTTCCATCCCTTCAAGCGCTCTCATCGAGTGTTTAGTTTAACCTCGGAATTTGCAGCCTTCCAGCGAACCCTGAAGACACTGCAGGACTTTACCTACGACATCATCGAGAAGCGTGTGGAGGCGCTACACAAGAGAGAACCTAAAAAGGAGCAGGATCCCTCTGCCCCAAGGAAAAAGATGGCTTTCCTGGACACACTGCTGTCCTCCACCATCGACGGACGTCCGCTGACACAGCAGGAGATCTATGAGGAGGTGTCCACCTTTATGTTTGAGGGTCACGACACGACAACGTCGGGCGTGTCCTTTTCTGGTTACCTGCTTTCCCGACATCCCGATGTTCAGGTATAAGCTCCACTCCAACTTAACCAACAACTTAATTTCAAAATAATTTTATTTAACTTTCAGAGTAAGCTTTACCAGGAACAGTGCGAAGTTATGGGTAACGACTTGAATAGGGATGCCAGTTTCCAGGAGATTGCTCAAATGAAATATCTGGATCTGTTCATCAAGGAAGCACAGCGCGTCTATCCCAGTGTTCCATTTATTGGACGCTATTGCGACAAGGACTACGATATAAGTAAGGAGATAATATGAAGAAGGGATTGTTTCCACAAATACTGAATATTTTCTTACACATAGATGGCACTTTTGTACCCAAAGGCACCACCCTTAATCTGGCTCTTGTCTTGTTGGGCTACAACGATCGCGTCTTTAAGGACCCCCATCACTTCCGGCCGGAGAGATTCGAGGATGAGAAACCGGGTCCCTTTGAGTATGTGCCTTTTAGTGCTGGACCCCGGAATTGTATTGGTCAGAAGTTTGCCCTGTTGGAGCTGAAGACCGTGATCTCAAAGCTGGTGCGATCGTTCGAGGTGCTGCCCGCCGTCGATGAGCTTGTCTCCCGGGATGGTCGGATCAACACCTACCTGGGACTCTCGCCAGGGGAGAAGTTGAAGCGGGAAGCCGGTCGCCACAAATACGATCCTGTGTTGTCGGCAGTCTTAACCCTGAAGTCGGACAATGGTCTGCATCTTCGCCTCAGAGAGCGATTACCTTAAGTTAAACATTAAGACTTTTAAAATTTAGTTTGTTCATTAATAAATAATTTCTTCAGACTTTAAGTAAAGCTAATCGTTGTTTATGAACAGTCTTTACAGGCAAAAGG
>JAEIIG010036614.1:0-11116 GCA_018904695.1 Drosophila parvula | reverse complement strand
ATCTGTTGCATACATCTCGGGGTTGTCTGGGTTTTGTCATTGGTTTATCATCAAAATATCAACAAGATAATGTGTTAATTTGTGCATTTTGTAATGTTTTAATCATATAGCATACAAAATAAAGAGTATTTTATTTATCATCAACTGCAAATGGGTTCTAAATTAAGCTCTCTTTAAGTAAGTTGTACTTTCGTTTACATAAACTTATTAAGACTTGATTAATTTGACTCTAATTGCTTTAACAAATATTTGGCATTTTCATATTTATTAAAATATAATTATAGTTCTTTTTAAAGGTATTACCTTATTTTTAGGCTAAATCCTTTCCTAAATATTTGTAAGTCAGCCTCCTATGGTTTTTACAAAATTATATAATAATTTGTGTAATTTAAGCCTTCTCTTTCCTGTAATATTTCCTAATCGTTTAAAACATTGTTTTTTTTTTGTATAGACCCTTTATTGAACTAATTACCCTCGTATGCACATCCTGCATCACTCATACGCCAAGCTGTACTGGCCCACCAATTAATCTGCCAGCTCTCTGAAAACTATTCTCCGTAGCTCTGTCTCTCGTCTCTCCTCTCTCGCCTCTCTTGGCTTCCATCGCTCCAACGTAATAGCAACAACATGCGATCGAGAAATGCAGTCTCTGGCCGCTGGCCATATATATTGCATATATTATTGTATGGCTAGGCTGGTGGGACTGGTGCTGCTGACGTTGTCGCGACTTTGCCAGCCAGTTGGGCGACCATTTGGCACGAACAGACAGTCGGACAGACCAGCCAGCAAAAAGCAAACAAAAAGACAGACATACATACTCACTCACTCACGACAATTGGCATTTTATTAGTTTAATTGAAAGCAAAACAATTTAGCATGGCGAACTGGTTTCAGCCTGTTTTCCAAATGCACGCCAAAATTATCATACTCGACTCTCAGTGCAGCAACGAGGCGGCCAACATTTTTGAGTCTTAAGCCAGAGTTTGAGCTCAGGTTTGAGCCTGAAATTTGGATACCTGGCATCTGTATTTCGAGTCCGAGGCGCACAGAAGCGTGTCACACGTTTCGCTCTCAGAAAGATACATACATATGTATGTATCTGCGCGAGTATGCTTTTGAATTTTGTATATAAATAAACAAGTCCATTGAGGAAATTATTTGCAAAATATTCGGCGAGAGAAAAAAAAACGGATCGCCGTATTGCTGATTGTGCCAATTTTCGGTGAATTTGTTGTTGTCGCTACCGCTGGTGTGAGCGCTTTGTTTTAAATAAAATCGAAAAGCATATAAATCACATAATTAAGTTTCGGGCTCGATCTGAATGTTATGGCTACGTGAATCGTATTAATGAAACGTAACCCAGCGGGTGTTGAGCTCTCGATAGGGCCATTACGCCCCGCAGCTGGATGTCTCCTCATTTGGAAGAAGGGAGAATCCGCGACGAAGGGGATCTCTGAATCTCTGATTCTCTGATTCTCTGATCGGCAAGGTGTGGTTTATTTTCGGTTCGCGGAATCCTCACTCACTCAGAATCACACTTAAGCTGATTAAAAGTAAATGCCACAATATCGACAGGGGTTTAAGTTGGAAATAGAACATATAGAAGTGAAAGTGTTTGAGTTTGAGAAAGCTCAAGAATTATTTAATTAAGGGATTACCAATCACGGAAAGATTTTAAGAGGCTTAAGCGGGGAAAAACAACTATATATAGGGAAGTGAAAGCTATTCTCTTTTCACTAGAATTGTACAATTAAAAGATTATCCATAAGAGGTCTTGAGTCGAGTATAAAAGTATTATTGTTAGGCAAGCTCAAGCTAAAAATGATAATACATTCGTGATAGTATTCATTATAAAATAAAAGAGTCATCATATTATATATTATATACGAATTAATCAAAACAATAATGAAAGTAGTTCATTACCCTTTTCCATTTTTCCAGTTCTATTGTTTGCAACTTTTCCAAAAACGTGGCAGCAGCCAAACGTAACAAAAATACCTCCCAAAATATTTGAAATATTCCAAATCGTCGACCTATATTTGAAAGATTTGTTGTTAAATGTATTTGCCAAAATACAATTGGATACAAGTGTGTGCCCGGTGCTTCATACCACGAATGTCAAACGGAAATGAGTCACTGCCACAGTGAGAGAGCGAGTACGGGGAGGCGAACACGATCAAAGAACCAATTACAAAGAACGGCCATTGAACGATCGGGTGTGAATAAAAAAAAACGTGGAATGAAGAAGCGGCAGACGGGCAGCATTTAGTAGAGATAGCAAACAGCAGAGTAAGCTGGCTATAACCCATAAGTGCACTCCACTGCCTGACATACAGACAGAGCCAATACGATCGCTCGTGCATTCCAAGAATGCCGAGAAATGCCTCAAAACGGCGGTGATGCACGGGAAGAAAATTAAATCAATAAATAAACAATTAAGAATAAGCTAAATAAAATAAATTAAAACAGGTTGAGTTGATATTTCCCCCCTTGATAATTTGGGTGCATAAAATATGTATTTAATGAAGTGGCCTTTATACGTTAATCAAGAAACTGATACAAACAAATTTTGTATTATATCCTAATATAAAATAAGAAACTGTTCTTTACTTTACTATTTTCTTTTATATCCAATTTCAACATTCTTAAATATTCTCTAGATAAACTAATTTACAGCGCATTCAGTCTATAACTTATGGTAAAGTACTTATTATATTATAAGTAACTTTTTATATATTTTCTGGCCGTGTTTCCTAAAACTTTTTGGGTTCTTTTACATTTAATTTGAGCGCTTTGATTGGGTTTTCTATTGGCCAATGCCTGTGTTGGTCCAATAAGGTCACTTACAACTCCGCCAGCGACTGCAACACGACTATTCCGACTGCAATCTGTGCGCTGTACGGCCAAGGACGGAAGAAATGTGTGTGAGGAGATCGGAGCGAGTTGACGTCAATTAAATTGGCTAAATGCCTGAAACTAGTTTCAGACCCGCTCCCCATTGCGCGATTACATGACATGAAAATCAATCATTAACATTTGTATATCGCAGACATACTATACGTATTTGGTAACCTGTGTCGCTGTGGGGTCTCCCAACATTTTCGACTTCGACGGGCCCCCGTTTTCAGTTGTCTTTGTTGTTGTTGTTGTTATTGTTTTGTTTTTAATATTGACTGCCGCTGTTATTATTGTTATTGTTTATTGTGAAGTTTTAATGGCGTTTTGTCAATTTGTTGTTCATTTTCATGGCTCATTACGGCATTTTATTATTTGCCCGCTGACATAAGAACCCATTAATAATTTAACGATCATTTATTAATAACAAATACGATAACAACAACAACAAGCAGCGACAACTAATTGATTTGTTCAGCATAAAATAATAATTATATGATATGTAGGAGATATGTGAAGTTTATTGTCTGGTTAGGAGTTAGCGGGGCATGGCCATAAAAGGCGAAAATTAATTTTATTTGCAGACAGGCCATAAAACGACTAGCGGCCATAAGCCTCGCGGTTGCATCAGCCAATTCCAATGCGAATTGTGTTGGCCATGATTCCGAGCGATTGCCACCGCCCCTCACCCCAAATGCTGTCAATTAATGTTGAGTCATGCAGTGTAGTTAGTAAGATATGTATGTTATATTATGACACTGTCGATAAGGTGGATAGTTGATAAGAGGCTGTGTGGATACAGTGTAAGTGGGCTCAGATATCAGTCGGGTGCTGTGACAAATCCCCATGTGAATCCCCTTTTCCCTGGTAATTAATGAATCCCCTTATTTTACACCCTGCGATCATAATGCTCCAGAGATCATAATGCCAAAATAAATAAGCAATCGAAGAGGCAAATAAACTAACCGCCGGCAACTCAGTTTTGGGGCATTGAACTGCTGGAGGAAATAAGCCAAACGACACAAATGTCGGGAACAGTTGGCAGATGTTATGGCACACAAACATACAATTATACGAAAGCATCGCAAAGTACATATACTATATGGATTTATATATATATACATATATAGATATATGTATGTATGCATATGCATGGTAAGAGCATATGCATATTGTATATTGTATGATATATGGCCAATGACTGCCTCGCGAGGCAAGGCGAGGCGGTCTCTTGAATTGCCAACATCAAAGTCGTCGCGTATCTGCGAAATATATTTGTATCTGGACAAGAGTGGCGGTATCTTCTGCCACACATTAACCCCGGAGAGAGTGCGGTTCGATACACACACACACACACGTCTAGTTGAGTGCGCCACAATTGCTTTTCAATTAGCCAGGGCATCGGTTGGATTGGGACTGTGGGAGGATCTCTCTGTCGGTTCTGAGGTGGCGCGTGGCAGTGATTTATCGCTGAATTCAATTAGAGCCACTTCAGTCTTCTGGCAAACCGCAAAAGACGAAGGTCAATCCATTGACCGTTAACCAATAAATAGTGGGGATCTGGTAAGACAGCAATTGCGCTTTGAAACAGAGCCATAATAAATGAAATTAAAATGGTTTTCACAACGTTTTTGCAAGTGCTTAAAAGCTCTTAGGACCATAGAAAATATCATAAAAATCTTCCTTTCCTAAAGGGTATTGCAATTAAACTTAAATAACATTTATAAGAAAGAATAGCCTAGTTTTCCAGACTAATGTTCTAGACTTTTACCTCTTGGTTCTAGTCCACTTTGGACTATGATCTTCTTCATAGATCTGCCATCGATTCTTTAATTTGCCGGCTTGTCAGACTTGTCAATTGACCTGAATGTCTCCATTCAATTTTCTTTCCAATTGACGTCTTCGAAGCTGCTGTTTCAATCTCAATCTCGATCTCTCGGATGCTTCAGTTTAATTCAAAACGCCGCCAGTGCTTCCGAAGTGCAGAAAGACACTTCGCCATCATCGCCAGCCTTTGGGATCATGATCTCTCCAGCCAGCGATCGAGAGTCTTTTCAAGTTCATTAACATGACACGGTCCCCCCTTTGGGATTCTGTTCCTGAACTTGAAAAAGTGCACGACGGACGGCCCTTTGTTGGGACCAACATGTTGTTTGCATTAAATACTACATATGTATATACATGTACATGTATGAACCGGGTGTTGATGTCAACAGTTCTTGTGGCCCGAACAGAGATTGATACTTACATTTAGTGACAGCTTCTTCATAGCGAACGATTTGTGTGTTTTCTGCTGCTGATGTTTGATGTTTGTTGTTTGGTTCTCGCTTTGTTTTGCGCGTTTGTTTGCGTTTCTAATTATTGTATAATGTCGAAACTAAATGTTTGCTTAAGTACTCTTGTTGTTTTTGGTGCTTAAGTACTTTGTGTAACACAGTTTGGGTTGCTTGTTATTGTTTTGCCTTATTTAAGTTGCTTGGCCGCAGATGTTTGCATTTAATTGTGGTTTATCTAAAATTGAAATGGGAACTAGTTAGAGGTATGATTTCCCACGAAGTCGGTTACTTTTCCCCCTCAATTGACTGACTCTAATTTGATTTTAATCACTTTTTCTTGGAGTTGTGCAATCTGAAGCTTAAGCATAAGATTGACAGCCATCACCGATCAAAGTCTCGCGGATTGACATCTAAATTTGCCGTTTTTATACTCCATATAAGTCCATATGCAAAATGGCATTTGTTATACCGCCGCCTGATCGCTGATTGTCATTTATTGTTATTAATGTTGTTGCTGCTGGCCCGTCGTTGATTAAAATCATTTATATGCAGTGAGTTGAAAAGGGAGGGAAGGCGCGGAGGGGGCGGGTCCGCTGCATACATATATGCAGTAGCAGGGCCCAGTTGTTGTTGTTGTTATTGCTGAAGCAGCAGCTACTGCTACTGCTGCTGCTGCTGCTGCTGCTGATGTTGATTTATTTAGCCGGTCCGATCGCTTCGCTCGCTGCATTTAAAATGTCGGAAGTGTTTGCACGCAAAAAGTATAAATACAGGCATAACAAAAACAAAAAAAAAAACAGAAAACAGAAAACACATACAAAATTGTGTGTTTGCTCAGCATAAAATATTTCCTGTTGCACGCACAATTGTGCGACGGCAGCGCGATAGACGCCGCCGCGATTTTATTGGAGACTTCGATTCGAGGAAATGCCCAAGACCGTGCATTCCGCGGTCCCTTCTCCCTTGTCGCTGTATTTTGGTCACTTATGACATCATCGCCGGATCAATATCGGTCGAATATCAACGAAAGTTGTTCTTGCCGCCGTTCCACAGTGAGAAATACGGCTTGAAATCAACTAAATAGAAGCTGAGTAAGTGATTTCTTCGTTGAAGGCTTGATGTGGTCAAGCAAAATTATTTATAATACAAACTTAGAAGATTACTGAAGTGGGTTTAAATAGAAGTATAACTTGTATAGATTTCTCTCTAATTGAGTTATTTAAAACTCGAAATTAATCATTAAAATATTCCCATTTATTTTCTCTCCGTGTGTGGCGCACCCTTGACAACACACAGAATGAAAACCGACACAAAAAAAGACGTCCAGAATGGAGAAGCAATATTGGAAAGAAACTGGCATTGTTGCTGCTGCTGCTGCTGGCTGCAAGGTGGCAACATCATGCGAAAACAACAACAACAGTAGCGACTGAAAGGGCAACAAAAACGCCGGTCAGCAGTGATATGGCTATATCCAGAGATTGTTATTGTTGCTGACCAGCAGGTAGGTAGTTGGGATGCGATACGGATACCCGTTCCCGATCCCGATCCCAATCCCAATCCCGACGCCGTTCTGCAGCAATTCGGTCAACTGACGCAGGCCGTCGAGACAAAAGACAAAGATTACAGATAAGCAATTGGTATTTGGTATTGGTTTTAAGCACGCCCAGGTTTCGTTTTCGGACTCCGATTTTAGTTCCCCGCTGTCGTCACTTGAGCAGAGCCTCTGCTCTGTCTTTTTTCAAGTCCCCCAAGTCTTTACCAATCAGTTACATGCAGCGGCATTTACAAACGCATAAAGCTTATAATTGTTATTTAATGTTTCCTCTTCGTACTCCCGGTACTTTTCCACATTCGATCTGATTTTTTCTGTGTCCAATTTGTAACCGAGATGTTAATGGCTGCCAATCTTGAAAGCTGTGCTCCAAGTTCGAGTTGTTTTTGGTTATAATTAAACGTTTAACGTTTATTACATTTTCGTAATTGTGTTTGCGGTCGCCGCTTGCTTTCGGGGAGGAAACTTTTTCGTTTCGTTCGATTTCTGTGCTGGGCACCGACCGGCACGGGGTTACAGGTTACAAGTTACAGGTAACAAGTTGCAGGTTACAAGTCACAAGTGACGGGCTGTAGGTTGTAAGTAGCAGGTTGCCGCCGCGAAATGCGCGATTTTTCAAAACTCTTTCACTCGCGTGTTTCTTTTTTCTTTTGCCCAGAAGTTACGCGTTACACTTGCACACACACTTTTTGCATTAATTCGGTATCTCAAACGGAGTATCTCAATCTTGGCTGCTGCGCTCGTGCGATGCGATGTTTACTTGTTGCTTCGTGTTTAAGGACTACGCCGCACTCGACGGTAACATTGGGTTATAAGTGAGCGGACGACTGCGCAGCGGACGTCGTCGTTGGCAGCGCTCTCGCAGCGCTGGCAACTGTATCTGTATCTGTAGCCTTTGCTGTTGCTGTAGCTGTATCTGTGTTGAGTGCTGCTCTTAAGCGATCCGCTGTTGCAGCAACATGTTGCCGCAACACGGCGATCTCATAGATACATCTTGTGCCGCTCCGCTCTCCGCTCGCGCTCTCACAACCACTTGTTGCAGCCGGTGTAAATATTCTTGGACCTTAGGGATTCCCCCGCTCGTGTGATCCGATGTTGCTCGAACATCTGATGAAATACTCAATTGCTAATCAATTTAATTACCCGTGGCAATAATTGCAGAGCAATCTCCATTGTTTTTCCACGAGAGAGAGGTGGGAAAAATGTCAGCCGAAAATCTCAGGTAAATAATGACTCGGCTTATTGCAGTGGCAAGCCGGAACTTGAACTATGCGATCATGATTTATAAATAGGTCGTTTTTGAAAGGTATAGTGTTGATATTATAAAGGAGATACATTTGTTTTTATTTAAAGCGGTTCTAAAAGTATTTTTAAATTATATGTGTGCAAAGATCTGGTTTTATATCATTTTAACAGACAATTAATATTACATTTCATCCATCTTGAAACGTAACATATAATAAAAGGACATTCTAGCATAATAATAAAAGATATTATTAAATTTTATATGAAGGCTAGTAATACTTTTAGAGCTTCTAGTCCCAGCTTACATTTCATTTTAATGAAACATTATTTAAAAATTAAACCAAGTGATAGATGATTTTTAGTTTCTTTGGATTATTAGCCATTTTTATCTCTTATAATATATATAAATAATATTAAAAACTTCATTACTAAATATCTTTTTATTTAAAGATTAAATCTAGAGACTTTTTATTGATAAATTTTGTTTTTATAAACTAAACATAAGAATGATTAAGCAAAACAGAACAGAATCTCCAATAAAAGGGTGTTAATTGCATTGATAATAATATGCCACCTTGCTCAAATTGCGTAGATCCCGTCCGCGTCACTTGTCAGCCAATTACGACTGCACTTTGTATTGATTAATCTCATTAGCCGTAGTTAATCATGGAGGCCCCCCCTGCTCATCCCTGCTGTGGACATTCCCATTCCCACAATTGTTTTGTTATTATTAAACAGAACCGAATCCAATTAATGCCCCATTTTGGTCATTGCCATATAGGCTGGATTATGGGCTCAGGTTAGTGGAACAATTTGCATAATTCGCTCGATACAAAAAGTTTTGGGCTGGAGGATCCCAGGGGGTACTGTACACCCCGTGGTGACTCATGAAAATGGAAAATTACCAATGGATGGAAAAATATTATTCGAAGGGGATTACGATTGTGTGACAGTTCACGGTATTATATAACCCACAGTTAAATGATCTGGTTTACATTATGATGATAATTCTCAATAAGGTAACATGATTATCTAAGCTGAATAACGGGTTTGAAATAAATTACTCCAAGCCGCTTGTCGGGGGCATAATGGTTGGGATATTTATAGAGTGTAATATAGTATAAAGTTGGGATCGGTAGCAGCTTGCAATGCTCCGAATAGTATGCAACACCCCATAACAAGTCAAGATGAAATGTAATGTTCAGACTAAACTAATGATAGGGGATAGTAATACTCGTATATCCCTTATAGAATTAGACCCAAGTAAATTCAATTATACTATTTTATCCAACAGATATGAAGACAAATTGATAATCCGATTAAAAGAGTTTCCCACACGCCTATGCTGATCAGTTGAGAAGCAAATTAAATATAATGGCTGTCGTCACATAGCACACGCAGACACCAAACAAACAAACGAACATAATGGGGCACAGGCACCCATTACAGAGATTTAAACAACGGAACCGGAAATTGCCTCAAGAGAATCTTGACTCACGCATACAAGCACTCGACGGAATTAACTCACACACTCGCAGCGGCTTGTTTAACTAACTAACTAAGTAAAAAAAAAAAACAGAGCTGTGCTAATAAATGAAAGCACGAGATTGTACAAAAGTAGAAGTGAATTAATGATACGTAAATATGTTCTTCCAAAAGCGTCGCTCGCTCAAACTACTATTGACCTTGTAACAATTTCTTTTTACACGAATTCTCGTGCCCCCCATTTGAGTCTGGGGGTACGAATATTGCGGGAAGAATAATGCAGGGCCAGGGACAGGGCCGCCGACTATTTACGAATATGCTCAGATGTTATTAACCTCCAAGTGGGCCAGTCTCAGCGATCCGGACAAAAGCTGAACTTGTAAAAAGGGTGTGACATCGCTAAATGCGACGGCAAACAATCAAAAAAGTAAACGGATACATTTTTGCGAATATCGATCGCAGGTCACTGAGCGAAAATCACCCTTTAAACTTCAATATTTCGAGTTTCTTTTTAAATTAGAGTTAAGAGTATTTTCTGTCGGTAAGGAAATATAACTAAAATTAAATTATAAGAACTTTTCCTAAAATCAACACCCGTTTTTCCAAGTGCTGGAGAGTTCGCATTTTCGCATTCGAATTGGAGAAACGGTTTGGAGAGTTGGACTCACCTTAGGCGCTTGTTTCGGGTTTGATGCGGGGTTGGCTGCGGACTGGGCCACCCAAACTTTCAGATGGCTTATCGCTCCTTCGTTGGTTGATATTCGCTGGCTCTGCTGGACTGTTGGACTCTGGATAGTGGGTGCTGGGTGTGTGCTGGGTGCCGAGGGGCGCGGAGTATGCAGCAGCAGCAGCAACAAACTCGTTTGTTTCTTTACACTCCTTCTTTCGAGGCGAACTTTTTAGACCCGCGGCGATTCTCTGGCACTTGGGTTTATCGCCATTTTGTGTGGATTTTCGTTAGGTCTTTGTGTTTGTTGTGTGTCCGCTGATAACGCGTCACAGGGGGCGTCATAAGTGGGCGTTCCCGAGCGACTTTCCGTGCAAAGGGGGAAAGGCAGACGACGCAACTTCACTGGCTCCACTCCACCTTGCGCTCCTCTTGCATTTTCCTTTACGGCTACGGTGTTCACACGCGTCACTCTCACTCGTTCTCCGATCTAAACGCGCGCTCTCTCACCCACTACTCTCTTGAGCTTACTGTTGTTTTGTGCGTGGTGAAAGAGCAGCAAGAGTGGCCAAAGCAAAACTGGCGATAATCGCAGCAATGAATGGGAATGAATGTGAATTGTCGCTTTGCTTTACTGTTGGTTTGTTTGTTTGTTTGCTTCTGTTGTTGTTGTGGTCGTTGGTTGTTATTGTTGGCGGTAACTGATCTACACGCACTTAACTAAAAGAGAGCAGCAGGCAGGCCCACTCCCACTCTCCACCTCGATAGCTGGCTCGCTTGCTCTCTCTATCTCTCTCTCTGGGCTCTTAGTGACATTCAGTGCCAGGAGGAACGCACACACACACGCATACCGTTAATGGGGTATCTTTGTAAATATATTTCCACATAATTGACACTCCACATCAATGGTACAACACTGCAAATTTGCAACGCCAGCGCAATTCTCACGTTCGCACTGATTATTCACACATTTTTAAAATGCTGCATATGTATGTA
>JAEIIG010036583.1:0-11734 GCA_018904695.1 Drosophila parvula | reverse complement strand
TATACATAGTTTAAATATTAAATTTCCTCATTTCCTAAATTCACGATTTGGCGTCGAAAGTCCCTCGAAGAACTTGCCTAGGCGTCACCGCATTTTATTTTACGCTCTGAACTGCTACTTTATTTTTTTGCTTGCCTGCTGCCTTATTTTTATTGCACGATGGCGCTTCAGTCATTGCACCTGCAGTCATTTTGGCTGCCTGCACACGGGTGGGGAGCGTACTATATATACTTATATATATATCTGCTTGGTGGCTGCTAATGTGACAGTCATGCTGACTGGCTTGCACTCAAATCCAGGCACCGCCATGGTGACTGGCGATGCTGTTACCTGTGCTACCTGTTCAGGTGCCATGCAAAAGCGCAGCACAAAATTGCTGCATCAACACTTCGTTTGCGCTTTTTGTTGTTGCTTGTCGGGGCGGCCCGTCTAGATGATTCTGTGTGTAGGTGTGTGCACTGACAAAAAAATACTATGTATACAGACGAGCTTGTTTTTAGAGTGTAGCTAGGAGAAAATAAAGATATAAATAGAGACGGCTCCAGATTAATATATAAGAAGGTTCCAAATTAGGTATCGAAGGCTTTTAGTCTTAAATTTGTCGTATTTATTATAAATTTATGATTGACATTATATTCCTTACCATGTATTAAGTGTCTCAAGGGATGCAACACTATTTTATTTGATGTTACTTAATAAGAAGTTTACATTCTATGTTGTACCATATTTTAATTGTTTGATTAATTGTTTACTTTTATTTAAGCTCTCAAGTTTTTCTTGCTGTGTGCTGTTTGTGTCTGTGTGCAGTGGCAGTGGCCCAGGTGCCTGTGTGGGCGTGGCATTATGCTATCATTTGTGTACATATTTGCACTGTGCGCTTTTTCGTTTAATATTAACAGGACCGTGTCAAAAGCTGCCTAAATATTTAACGAAGCAAAAATATTCGCCCCCGGGTTCATCTACTTACTTACCACTAGCATAGCTAACCCCCCAAAGCCAACCCGACCGTTCTTAACCCCCGCTTAACCCTCTCTGTTGCAGGTGCAATCTTCGAGCAGGGAACGGACGATGTGCAATCAGCCTTTAAATATGCAATGCTCAATCACAACCTGAATGTGAGCTCCCGGAGGTTCGAGCTGCAGGCGTACGTCGATGTCATCAATACGGCGGATGCATTCAAATTATCCCGCCTGAGTATGTGTTGTTATCACGCCCCTCTACCTCACACCCCCCACGCCCCCCCGAGGCACACCTAAAAGATCCCTAAAAACCCCATTACACTAGACACGGTTCCACCATTAATTATGTGCATTTTTTATTGAAAATCTGTTCCACACTCAAAGCTGCAATTTAATTGTGCGCCGCACTCTGCTCCCGACCTAGACACTGTCTCCGCTTCGTATTTTCCATTTTCCTCCCTACACCCTCCCCTAGGGTGTAACACCTACACCCATACACCATACCCGAGCCCCCCTCGAGCAGAAAAGAGACTACAAAACGAATTTATTACTGTAACCTCCAGTTTGCAATCAATTCTCGCGCGGAGTCTACTCGATGCTGGGCGCCGTGTCGCCGGACTCCTTTGACACATTGCACTCCTACTCGAATACGTTCCAAATGCCATTTGTGACGCCCTGGTTCCCGGAGAAGGTAAGTGCTCCTCCTCCCCTCAAAGAGTTGAAAAGAAATGTCATATGTAATTGATTTCAGTGTTATTTACATTCTGCGGTTGCCACTAGGGGTGTTAGGGGGGGGTGGTTAATTCAGTTATGCGTTAATGAAGTTGGCCAAAAGGGTAACGAAACAAAGGGAAAGTTTTATAGGAACAAAGGGCAGAGCTAGTCAAATATTTAATTATGTGCTTGGCTGCCTAATGGGGAGTTGGGTGTAAAAATAATAATGAGCAGGCAAGTGAGAGCTCTCATTGGAAAACAAGGACAAGGTACACATTATATGTAGTAAGCTATTTACAAAAAGGTTTTCTAATGGTTTCAAAGTCAAACTCAAACAACAGTTTGCTGTTATCATAAAACTTAAGCTATTTAATTTGTTTAAGGGTGTCATAAAACATATTTTGGGTAAAATTAGTAAAGAAAACACATGTAATTTTATGTAATTTTGGGGAGTTTCAGAAGTAGCTAGTGAAATTCCCCAACACAAATTAGATTAAAGACCAACCTTTACAAAATGCATTAAGACATCCTTATAAAATAAATATTGTAGCAAAATTTAAAGCCCCCTGTACTGACTTTAAGAAGGTTACATAAACCCAACTCCTTGACAACATAGTATGTACTTGTAATATCTACGTGCCCCGGAAAACATTTAAAATCCAGTCACGACATTAAAGTCTAGATTGATAAGCGAATAAGCACGTAGGAATTGTAAAAATATTTTATATGTTTCAACCCTTTTTCCTTAACGCCGTGGCCTTTATTACATTTCACTTGACAGAGTTTTCAATTACCAATCCGTATTAGCTGGGCGGACCATGCCCCGTAGGAATTCCCTCCAGTTAATGTCAATTTTGTAAAAATGAAGTCATTGCATAAAGTGGAGCCCTGGGTTCACAGTTCACACGCCGCCGCCCCGACCCCCAGGGCCCAATCGGGTGAGGACTCTGCACAGACAGTGCACTAAATCAAAGCCCGGGCACAAATCATAATAATTGTAATTTGAAGAAAATTTACTACCAGCAGCAACAAAGCGGACGGGACAGGCAGTGCGACAACAGTTTGGTTGTTGGCTGAACTGTTGTTGTTGTCACTTTGCGAAACAGAAAGCCAACTCGGAGCGGCGGCGGAAGACAATGCCAAACGAGGAGCGAGCGACTCGACTCCTACACGGAGAGAGCCAGCGAATTTATGACACGCTCTTGGCCTCTTTTATTTCAATCACTATAAATCAAGATATGGAGGCAGAGTCACACAGGCACAGGCATCCGACTCTGACTCCGACGCCGTCTCCAGCGACTCTGGCTCTGGCCAGCAAAACACAGGCGATGGCACATACACCCAGATCCATACACACACACACACATTGAGTGCGCATTTGCGTGCTTCCTGCACGGCGAGAAATACAGGGAATAGTTTTTACTAGACTTGCTATAAATTATATTCTAGATTACTTATTGGAAAATAAATAAATCACTTAACATGTTATTTGGAGAAACTAATTGATAACTACTTAATGATCTTTGGCTTAGTTTTAGTCATTTGAATGTTACTAAGCTCTGATCCGAAATAATAAGTAGATAAAACTGATTAAACTAAATGTAATTGTTTTAAATTATAATCCAATATACGAAAGTCAAGTTAAATGCAATCAAGGCTCGAATTTCTCTCTGTGCCCGTGTATGTTGAGCTAAACGGAAACTGGTATCTGTGTGTATCTCTCTGGATGTATCTGCTTGTTGGCGTCGCCTTACAGCCGACCCCCTCTGGATCACCCAGGGGCGTACATGTCGCTGGTGGGGCGGGGCGAGGGGCGCCAGGCGGAAGCGCGTTTCATTTTATTATTGCTTCATGTAGCGTGCACATTACATTGTTACCAGCGAGAGAGTTCATGGGGCCCCTTTGCTTTGCATACTTCTAGGTGCTCACCCCGTCGTCGGGCCTGCTGGATTTCGCTATCAGCATGCGTCCGGATTATCATCAGGCGATTATCGATACCATCCAGTACTACGGCTGGCAGAGCATTATTTATCTCTACGACTCGCACGATGGTGAGTTACTACATATAGATATAACATCACCCCAACATCCAACAGTCCCTCCCCCATATTATCCCACCCGCCATGTTTGTTTGCCCATTTGACTGCTTTGTGTTTCGATTTCATTTCATTTGACTTTCATTTGCCATAAACAAATAAGGCGTCAATCGGGCAGGAGTGGATTTAAGTGGCGGTTATGGCAATGTTTCTGCTTTGGATTAAGTGTGCCATCCATTCCAGGGGAGGTGGCTTCTTTGTTTGGAATAATCTATTTGCTTTACTTTGTGTGTCGTCTACAGTCGAACTTCCTTTAAAGTTTAGTTTGTTTTTTTGTTGTGAAGCTTCTAAAAACTAATTTTAAAGTCTTTATTATCCCGAGAAGTTTATGTTAATGAGTATAGATATTCTTGAAAGATTTGTAGTAGTTGAAATCTCCAACTAAAGTGCGCATATTATTCTACAAGTTAGGTTTCATCAGATTCCGTAAAGAAAACAAAGCATTGCCTAGTCTTAGGAACATTAAAGGGGGATTTCCGTAACCCAGAAAGGTTTATGGGTCACACCTGTCTGTGCCTCTGTGTATATTTATATGTAATTAATTGGCTGTCAGGTGGTTCGAGTTAGGAAGGCTCGCCTGTACTCCTAATAAGCATCCATTCGCCGGCTCTGTGCCACTTTATTTTTTAATCCCGCGACCTCGTGGGCTCGTGCCTTTTCATTTTTGCTAATATGTAATTAAATAAGCGGCACAAAGAGCTAAAAAAAAAAAAAAGAGGAGGGAAGGAGCGAAATGGAGGCAGAGCTCGGCAGACAGCGCGCTCAAGTGCTTCCAAGTGTGCTCTTTCGAGTGGCTCCTCAACGGGCTTAAGCAGCCAAGAGAAGGACACACACGCAGGACCCTCGCCTGCGTACACATATGGTTGGCTTTACCCGCTCCTTCGCTGTGTGTGTGTATACACTTTGTCGGCTTCTGTTTGTGTGCGTATGTGCAGGTCTTAGGCTGCTGCTTTTTGTTGTGTGCGTTGTCGGCTTCTGTTTGTGTGCGTATGTGCAGGTCTTAGGCTGCTGCTTTTTGTTGTATTGAAATTTATTTCAAAGCAATTTCCTGCCGTCTACGTGGGACAATACGACGACGGCAACAATTACGGCCAAAGATGAAGACATCAGATGGAGCCAAAGACACTGGCTCACATACGCACACACACACACAGTGTATTGGTATGGGAATGAGAGTCCTTTCAGCTCGGTAAAAATTTCATACAATATTACGTATACGCAGCTCTTCTTTGCCTCCCCAACTCCGTTACACGGGAAAAAGAGTCTGAAAATGCGGAAAATTAAATGGGTTCTGGTTAAGATTTTACCATTTACCATTTATTTTTTATACATTTGCAGAGGCTTTATTTTATTTACTTTGTTTGATATTTAATATCTCTATTTAATTGTTATTCTTTTTAAAATATTCCACAAATGTATGTAAATTATTAATATAGATATAATAGAGGTGCTTTCTTATATTGGAATTGATTTTAATTATAGTTTTCTCTACGTGTACTCACTCTCTGTGGCTCTGTCTCCTTTATAATGAGTTCACACGCCGTTGGAATGCTCTGTGTCTGTGTGTGTTTGTGTCATGTGTTAATGACTCTGTGTGAAATAAAATTTATGGCTTCATGCAACTGCTGCCATCGGCTGTGAGTTCTGAGTTCCGAGTTCTGCTGCTGCTGCTACCACTGGCTCCAGCCTTAACATTATTATTATTTTCCTTTTTTTGGGCCATTTTTTAATATTTGCCACGGCGCCGAAAAGTAGGCCGACATTGTTGCCGCTGGCATTGGTTGCAGGAAAAGGAAATGCCGCAGCAGCAGCGCCAGTCGGAGCATCAGCTTGTGCCCCACTTGCTCCCCTTTACGCCACGCCATGCCACTCACTCCTTTCCACTTGGCGATGGCGATGGCGATGGCGATGTGGTGATGGTGATTCACAGGCATTTTTGGCCGACTTCGACTCTGGCGTTTACATTGTTAACGAAAGGCACCACAGCGGGACTTTATATTTTAATGCCGCTGTCAGCAGTTTGTTGTTATTGCTTTGTTCTACGGCTCCCATTCAGGCCCTCCCCCCATGCCCACTTTTTGGCTTTTGTGCCTTGTTATCACGCGGCACACAGTGAGAAATTATAGGAAAATATATATTACGTATTTTATAATAATAAACAAAGAATACAAGTAACTTTCTAACCGAAATTAATAAAAAAGAATACGTGAATTAATGAAAGCAACAATGTAGTAACACAACAAATGTAGTTACAACAATGTAAGAATTATTGAAATTAATTGAGAATATTATTTATACTTCACTTACTTCTCCTCACAATTAATTAAGTAAATCAAAAGTCCCCCTTTGTGCTCAGTGTAGGCCTGCCGAGAGTCCTGAAAGTGGTGCACACGGCGACAAATTGGTAGCATATTTTTTGGCGCATTCATGAATACTCCGACGAGACTTCGACTACATAGGAAACATTCAATAAAACAGCAGCCACCGACGCACTGGAGGGAGTATTTTTTCGGGTTGCTATTTATTGAAATGTTACCAGGAGCGCCACACCACAAAAAAGTACTCCAATGGTGTGTGCACTTCCGTTTCCGCTTTTTCACGCGACTGTTTACGGACGGCTCCTGCTGATTTTCCTCTGCTTTGGCTCCGCTGTTTTCCCCCGCTCCTGTTGTTCTTGTTTTTGTTCTTTATTTTCGTGGAAAATCCAGCGAATCAATGCAGGCAGCAAATCAATGACAACAGCAACATGGAGGACCATATGGAACGTGCAACAAATGACGTGTGAAAATGTATTTTTTTGTTTGCTTCTCTTGCGGCCTGTGAGCGATGTCGGCATCTCAGGGAAGATGAAGTTCTGGCCTGAAGAATATGATTAAATGACACATGCTTCCTGGGCGAAATAAATCGATTCGCGGGATAAATTCATTCAACCTGAAGATTGTTTATAGATTGCAGGAATTATCATAAAACTGGCTGCATTATCAGATTGTTTTTTTATGGCCCCACCACCGACAGCTTAATCCACACCCACACAATACCCTGAGCAGCATAAGATCCCTGACAGCTTATTCCTTACCCAACAGGCTTACTACGGCTGCAGCAAATCTATCAAGAACTGAAGCCCGGAAATGAAACATTCCGTGTGCAAATGGTGAAGCGCATCGCCAACGTAACAATGGCCATTGACTTTTTGCACACGCTCGAGGATTTGGGGCGCTTCAGCAAAAAGCGCATCGTGCTCGACTGTCCGGCGGAAATGGCCAAAGAGATCATCGTCCAGCATGTGCGGGACATCAAGCTGGGCCGGCGCACCTATCATTACCTGCTCAGTGGCCTGGTAAGTACTGCCATGGAGTGCAGCCTCCCATCCATTCCCCGCTCTTTGCTTTCCCGCTGGGAGGCTTTAATAAGCAATTATTGCCCGGCTTCCGTTGCGGGGTTCCAACGCCTGTGAAATTTTCGGGGTTGTATTTTGAATACCTACTTACACGGGGTGTTTTTTGTATTTATGAAGATTTGTGGATATATGGAGCGAGATTTGTAGCTATATATACATTTTGTATGAGCCTTATCCTTGCTGAAACCACTTAATATTTATAGAAGCTTCAGTTCTTGGAAAATGTAATATTTATTTGATACTGTGAGGTGGAAATAATCCTATTAAAATGTGAGAAATAAAAGAGCTTTTTTTTTATTAGATGTGTAATGTATAATTGTTTTAATATTCATAGGAGAATTACTGTCTTAAATACATACAAGAGTGTGTCGGGAGAGGACGACTTTAGCGAATTTATACTTACGATTTTAAGGGTAACTGATAAATAGCTTCTCCAATAATTACCATAACTTTAAATAACTTTATGGAAGTACCAGGTATTACCGCGTCGAAGCCCTCGAATTTATCCTGCTTACCTAACGATGTTACCTTACTTTTTTTTGCGCCTAGGTCATGGACAACCATTGGCCAAGCGATGTGGTCGAGTTTGGGGCCATCAACATCACCGGCTTTCGCATTGTCGACTCTAATCGGCGGGCGGTGCGTGATTTCCATGACAGCCGGAAGCGCTTGGAGCCAGCCGGCCAGGGACAATCCGCCTCCCAATCCCAGTTTCAGGCCAATGGCTTGCCGGCCATTTCGGTAAATTGACCCACTCCCTTTGGCAATGGCATTGCCATTGCCATTGATTTGTTTCGTCACCAACTCTGGTCTCCTCCCTCCATGATTTTTGCAGGCTCAGGCGGCCCTGATGTACGATGCGGTTTTCGTGCTCGTCGAGGCCTTCAATCGTATTTTGCGCAAGAAGCCGGATCAGTTCCGTTCCAATCATTTGCAGCGCCGCAGCCACGGCGGCTCCTCCTCCTCGTCCTCCTCATCGTCGTCGTCGTCGGGAGGCGCCAACGAGTCCAGCGGCGCCCTGCTGGACTGCAACACCAGTAAGGGTTGGGTCACGCCGTGGGAGCAGGGCGAGAAGATCTCCAGGGTGCTGAGAAAGGTGGGTTTAGAGAGTAAATTAAATATTATTATTTATTTATTATTTAACCTTTGACTGTTCAATATGAAAACCTTGCCTTGGAATCAATTGCCAGGTTGAAATCGAGGGCTTGTCGGGCGAGATCCGCTTCGACGAGGATGGCAGGCGCATCAACTACACTCTGAATGTGGTGGAGATGTCCGTGAATAGTACCCTGCAGCAGATGGCCGAGTGGCGTGACGATGTGGGCCTCCTGCCCCTCCACAGTCGTAGCTATGCGACTTCATCGAGATCCGCTTCCGCTAGCACCGGGGACTATGCCCGGAACCACACCTACATTGTGACCAGCGTCCTGGAGGAGCCCTACCTGATGCACAAGCAGTCCAGCTACGGCGAGCAGTTGGTGGGCAACGATCGCTTCGAGGGATACTGCAAGGACCTGGCCGATATGCTGGCCAATCACTTAGGAATTAAATGTGAGTTTGCAGAAGGAAAATAATAGGGAATATTATAAATAGAATTTTATATAATTTAATTCTAAGGGAATTCTTAAGAAAATAGAATCTACACCTATCTCCCTTTTCGTAAATAATTTTCTCCCATAGATGAAATACGTCTAGCGCAAGATGGCAGGTATGGAGCGGAGAATCAGTATGCTCCTGGTGGCTGGGACGGAATGGTGGGCGAGCTCCTGCGCAAGGAGGCAGATATATCCATAGCGGCCATGACCATAACAGCGGAACGAGAGCGGGTGATTGACTTTAGCAAGCCCTTCATGACCCTGGGCATATCAATCATGATCAAGAAGCCCGTGAAGCAGACTCCAGGAGTGTTTAGTTTCCTCAACCCGCTGTCCCAAGAGATATGGGTAGGTCTTCCATGCATAATCAAATATCATAGATAGCCAAATAGCCAAAACATATATGACTTTCCAGATAAGTGTAATCCTCAGCTATGTGGGAGTTAGTATTGTCCTTTATTTTGTAACCCGATTCCCGCCCTACGAGTGGCGGATTGTCCGGAGACCTCCGCCCGATGCCACGGCCCAGCAGCCGCCAGGAATTATTGGAGGTGCTACGACCCTCAGTGACTCGCAATCCCATCAGCCACAGGTTCCTCCCAACGAGTTCAGTCTGCTCAATTCCTTCTGGTATTCCCTGGCCGCCTTCATGCAGCAGGGATGCGATCTCACACCGCCCTCGATCTCTGGAAGAATTGCAGCGGCCGTTTGGTGGTTTTTCACCATCATCCTAATATCCTCGTACACGGCCAATCTGGCGGCTTTTCTCACAGTGGAGCGCATGGTGGCGCCCATTAAGACGCCCGAAGATCTGGCCATGCAAACGGAGGTGAGCTACGGAACTCTCAGGTACGGCTCCACCTGGAACTTCTTGAAGGTAAGTTGGTAATAATTTTGCTAAGATTTTCTCGACTTTAAAGGTCTAACTTTGCAGCGTTCACAAATCGGACTGCACAACAAGATGTGGGAGTACATGAGCGCCAATTCCGACCTGTCGGATCTTACCTACGACGACGGCATCAAAAGGGTAAGGAACTCCAAGGGCAAGTATGCTCTGCTGGTGGAGTCCCCGAAGAATGAGTATGTGAATGCCAGGGCGCCCTGCGATACCATGAAGGTGGGTCGCAATATCGATACCAAGGGCTTTGGCGTGGCCACGCCCATAGGGTCCCCCTTGAGGTAAGTCTTCCAGATGGTTTTTACATATTTTTAAGTTAAGTTAACCCGCCAAAAACCCAACTTAGAAAGCGTCTAAATGAGGCGGTGTTGACACTGAAAGAAAACGATGAACTCATGAGAATTTGGAACAAGTGGTGGTACGACAAGACCGAGTGCCCCAACCTGGACAGCCAGGAGACCAGCACGCCCAACGAGCTCTCGCTAAGCAACGTGGCCGGGATTTATTACATCCTCATCGGTGGCCTTCTCCTTTCGGTAATGGTGGCTATTGTGGAGTTCTTCTGCCGCAGCAAGTCCTCGAACCTGAAGGCGCCGTCGAACGGATCCGCCGGCGGCGTCCCTGGGATGCTGGGGTCCTCCACATATCAGCGGGATTCGTTATCCGATGCGATTATGCACTCGCAGGCCAAGCTGGCGATGCAGGCGAGCAGCGAGTACGATGAGCGATTGGTGGGCGTTGAGGTGAGCACAAAAATCCAATAAAAATCCCCATTTAATACGCCGCATCCCCTCCCCCAGCTGGCCTCCAATGTGCGGTATCAGTACAGCATGTAAGGCAGGAGCGCTGCATCTTGTAAATAATTGAGGCATCATCCGAGGAAGAGGGCATATAACTAAACGACGCCGGCAATCGACTCTCTCGGGCGGCGTTCCAAAACAAAACTGTACAGAATAACCATAAATAATTACTATTGTATTTTTGATAAATGTGTATACAAAGTGAGTGCATAAATTACGAGTAACTATAGCTACGACTACCACTAACTAACAACTAAACACTACAACTAAACTGTACATAGGTTAAGTGAAAATTATCCCGAAAGTATAATAATAAAGCGTATGTTTTAAGCGAAAGTCGAAGGTGGAATTTGTGGTGGGGGTTGGGGGAGGCTGCACACGTGGCGTATGAGCGATGCGACGGGCACTGCCACGTGGCGTATGAGCGATGTGATGCGTGTGTGTACGAGGTAAGCCGCTTAGTTGACTTAAAGTTTTAACAAAACCGGCAAGGGTAAGGGTACGGCTAGGTAAGGGTAAGGTTAGGTAAGGGTTCGGCTGGGCAAGGGTGGCTGCTAGGCGTTGGGCTTAAGGTGGGCGTGGCACTAGGCTAAGAGGCTTTCAGCCGCACCCCCCGGAAACTTTGTGCGTCTGCGGTGAAACAAAGCGATTTACGCGCTGAATTATGTATGTAGCAGCCGAAAAACCCCAAAAAACTTTAAGCAAACACATGGTGGCGGAATAAGCCATTCCATTCCATTCCAGATACGCTCTCCTCGCATTATTTTAATTTTAAATGGGCGCCAAATTAATGTAAGCTAATGCAAATATAATTATTTTAATTGTTATTTCCTCGGCGAGTGTGTGCGAGTGGTGTTTGCACACTTGTTTGTTTGCATTCGCTCTGCGGTTTTGTTGATTTAATTAGATATCGGCAATCGGAATGAAATGGAATTTGATTTTGTATATAAATAAATGTCTTGCCATTATTTTAATTTGGCTAAATTTGCGGCGAAATCAGCTTTGCCGGAATTAGCGCGTTTGATTTGATTTGATTTCTGTTTTTTTATTTCGATTGCGGCTAAGTGTTTTTTGTGTCAACACCCTTTCTCCACCCCCATCCACCTGCTTGCTTGTCTTTTTGTCTGTTTGTTTGCCGCTCTGCGTGTTTTTGTGGCTTAATTTGCACATTGTTTGTTAGCCTTTTTGGTTGGTTTGCTGCCAACTGCTCGGGGGGCTTCGTTAGTTTGTTATAAAATGGAAAGAACAAATTAAATGCAATTTAAGTTCAATTAG
>JAEIIG010036575.1:0-10406 GCA_018904695.1 Drosophila parvula | reverse complement strand
GGCCAGTCGAGCGGCTGGTCTGCCCTGCTCGTTGACTTCGCCGCACTTAGGAAAAAACTGGCACCCAAATAGGAATAAAATGTATAATTACTTTATACAAAAATCTATTTACAATTATATTATGTTATATTATATTATAGTTCAGGGAAATAATTTCAGACTAGAAACTTAACTAATTTGCTGACAGCTGCTTTAGATTCTTAAGTAACCCTGTTAAATTTCTCTCAGTGGCGGCTTTTGCTTGCTGCCCCAACGGGTGGCCGGCAAACTGCTCCGGAACGACCTTGAGCATTACAGATGTACGCTTGTCCCCGGACTGCTGACTGCGGCGGCTTGTGTCCGGCGTTCCCCCCTCTTTTGGGCTTCTCCTATTTATCTGCAGTCTGCAGCTAAGGATGCCGAGGATGTTCCGGGTTGCTTTGGGGAGGACTCCGAAAGGACTCCATGAGACTGGTCATGAGTCCGGGGAGCAGACCGAGTTTTGCATCAAGTGCAAAGTGATGTGTTAAGCTGTTAAGTGCCAAAGTAATTGTTTTCTTTCACCAACAACAGCAGCAACTACAGCGGCAATTGGGGTTGTGCATGGAAAGCATGATGGCTTCGCTTTCACTTGCCCCTTGACCTTGAGAAGTACTCGTATCTGCCTGAATTTCTGACTGGCCCAAAGGGGAAGAAGGAAGGAAGGGCAGGAGAAGGCATTGTTGTTGTGCCAGAAATTGCACTTGCTTTTGAGGGGAATTAAGTGAATTATGTCTTTGAAAATGGGGACAGCCAGCAAATTGTTGTCGAGGAGCTGCAGAAAGAGCTGGGAAAGGGTTGAGATAACTTCATCTTCCGGAAGTGTCGGGAAAAGAATTTCCCTAGGTTCATATTTTTTAGGGAACGTTTTTATTTAGCCAACTGGAAAGCTTAGGCACGACCTAAGTATATATAAACCCAATTCTTTAAATTCTGTGAGCCTCGAAAATAATAGTCATTTTGTATGCTAAACATGTATTAAGAACCCATGTATTTTCTTTCTTAATTGTTAAAGAATGCAGCCTCGTTTTATTCGTTTTGTGACTATCTTACTTTACTTTATGCAACAATTTATTCAAAATATTTAACTTGAATGATATATATACCTTTAGCCTTATAGCTGGGTATTATAATTTAAATCAGATCAGCATCGACAGCGGAGTCGATCTAGATATGCCAGTCTGTCCGTTTCAACGAAAACTAGTCTCTACATTTTATAGGTTAATCGATAGTTTCTAGCCAAAAAGCAATTGATTGGATAAATATTATTTAATTCAATAGAAAAATATAAATGTATTAAAATGTTGGATCATATTCAGTCCAGTTTTCTCTTAATATTGTTCGTAATTGATGAAATCTTATATATTTTCTTACATTTTTGAAAAGATAACTTTGGTTTGAAGAAGTTTATAATTCTTCTTGTGATTGGACTTCTTTTAGATTTTAAACATTTCTCCCTAATATTTTCGTTAGAAAAAAAAATCTTTTTCTTATCGTTTTTCTCGCAAGATTCTTCGAGGCAAATATAAAACTTGATAAGATAATATTCCTACTTTATGAGTCAATTGCCTTTTTTTATGCTTGAAAATATTCCTACATTTCTGGTTTCTTCTAGTTATTCAAAGCACAAGAAAAAAATGTCTCTAGCCCCGTTTGATGTTTTTTATTTTCTATTTTAAGCAGAAATTTTATTTCTCTTATTGTTTAGCTGCAATTTAATTGGAAGATATTCCATCTTAAACTTTGTAGTTTATTTCATTCAAGTGTGAAGCTAATTAAGCCTCATAAGTTGAATTCCTTTTGTGGTCTCCTCGAAAATATCAATTACTTCTTAGAATCCTTCAGCGATTTCCGGGTTCCATTCAAGCATACCTTTGAAATACCATTCGGCATTGCGGTTTTAAATATTCATAGCCGTGGAATTATTTTGATTTACCTTTCGACTGTCCCCGCCCTTAACCCATAAATAAAAACATGAAAATCGGTTGACATTTAGTTTTTCAATTTCTTTTTATTTTCTGTTTATTGTTGTATAATTTATTGTTTAACTAAACGCTTCTTTAGGGATAGATAATAATAATAATAATAATAATAATAGTTCACTCACAGAGTACGGACAATACATATGCATATATCTGACAGTCGAGTGTGTGTGTGTGTGCGACTCGGGTGTGGGTGTGGGTGTAAGTGTGTGTGTGTGTGGGGGCGATTGTTGTTTACATAAAATTAGCACAAATTTAATGTGATGCTGCCTGCGTTGTTTGCTCATTCATTCATTTACAATGTTACAATGCTACACAGTACGATTACGATTACGATTACGATTACGATTACGATTACCATAGAAGAAGTGCTGCGAAGGGCTCTCGGTTTCCAGGGGGGTTGGGAGGGNGGTAAGTCTAAGATTAAGTCGAAGCCTAAAGCTATGGAAATTTGTACATTATTTACAGTTACATTTGGAAATACCATTAATATAAGTATGCGTATGTGCTGCGTATAGGTATGCACTTCTATCCGTTAATGTGCTTATGTATCTTAAAGTATTTGCGTATATTTATATGTATATAAAGTTGTAATTACCAGATTTTGACAACATTCAGTGTGTGTGTGTGTGTGTGTGTGTGTGTTGTGTATTTCTAGGGTTAAGCTACATTTAAGAAATGCACAAGTCTCTCTAATCGTAAATTGAATTGTTTACGGTTTACGGTTTACGGTTTACATTTAATTGTTACACCTATTTATTTATTATTATTTTTCGCGTGGCAAAAAAGGCAATCAACGCAACGAATTATCTCGAAAATAAATAAGACAAAAGTACGAGATCCTATCCTTACAGGAAAGTTCCGAAGTATGTGTGTTGTGTTGTGGGTTGTGTGTTTGTGTGTGTTTGGGTCTCAAGGAGTGTGTGTGCTTTAATAATAGGTTAATACTTTATACCTTCCTCGATACGCTCTAAAAACTAGCCTAGGCATAAAAACCAGTTAGCAACTTCAAACTAAGCACTAAACACTAAAAACGTTGGGGTTCAAGTAGCAGTCCAAATGTATTTGTGATTTTTTTTGTGTATTGTATTTTCTTTGTGTGTGTTTTTGGGTGGCCCTTACGGGTGGCTCTTATTTCGCTTAGTTGGGCAAACAATTCTGGAGGCAAGTAATCGTTGGATAATTCAGGAAAGTTTGTTTATGCGTTTCTGGTTCTAAAAAATGTTGTAAAATTTATTTGCAGGCTTTTTTCTATAGCTTTTTTTTTATAAACAAATAACTTTAAATATTGTTTAGACTTTGGTATTCCATTTTTTCTCTATTTCTTGAACAAATTAAATTAGTTAATTATGTATTTTGGCTACTTAAAAATAATATAAAGTTTTAAATGAAAAAGAATACAAATAAAGCCATAAAATGTTTCTTTTTGTCTGCAAAATTTGACTTTCTTTCATGTTTAAATACGAAAAGCAGTTGACAATATTATTTTCATTAGCTAAGTGAAACTTTTATGATTTTTGGCTGCTGTTCAAGCTAGCAAAGATTCCTTTAATCATTTTTTTTTATATTAAAAAATAGGCCCAAAATAAAAACCACTACTTACTGTTATCCAATGATTACTTGGCTTTTCCCCAAGAACTTTTGTTTTTAAAATGTGCCCCACCCCTGTGTGGGCCCATGATCCACCCCCCAGCCGCCAAACTCCGGGATTCAATCCTCGTGTGGCAGTTCGGCGGCATGCTGCTGCTCCAGCTTGATCTTCATCAGCGGCGATTCCCTCACCTGATTGACAGGCGGCGCATAGGCGGCCGCCGCCGCCGCCGCAGCCGCAGCATCCGGATTGGCAAAGAGTTCGCTCATGTCCTGGCCCGGTCCCGTAAAGAAGTCCTCGAAGCGTGGACTCTTGGTCACCGACTTCTGGAGCAGGCCATTGGCAATCGCCTCGAAGTCAATGCCGGGGGGCAGGCTCTCCAGGAAGCGCTTGTTATAGGCGCTGGCCTGGTGCTTGGCATAGTGGGCGGCGGAATAGGGCGAGGCAGCGCCGGGTCTTTGGCTGGCGGTCAGGGACTTGGCGCTACCGGAACCGGAACTGGAGCCCCGCGACTGACTGCCATATTGGCGGGACAGCTCGCGCTCCCTTTCCCGTTCGCGGCTCAGTTCACGATCACGCTCCCGTTCCCGGGACAGTTCGCGTGCATAGGAGGCGGCACTGTTGGGCGCTGCTCCGCCCGAACCGCCGCTGGATCCCCGCGAGGGCATCACATTCAGGCCGGGCAGACCCATCAGTCCCAGGGCACTGAGATCGGGCAGATTCTCCGCTCCCCGCCGCTCGGCGCCCTGCTGTTGTTGGTGCTGGTGCTTGGCCGCCGCTGCAGCTACTGCGGCTGCCGCCGACACCTGATCCTCGATCTCGGAGCGTTGCAGGTAAGCCGGTGACTTGTACATGTTCATCGACTGGCCATGTGGCGACTGTTGTGGGTGGTGCGATGGCTGCTGTTGGTGGTGTGACTGTGCCTGGTGGTGGTGCGCCTGCTGCTGTTGCTGCTGCTGCTGTTGCTGGGACAGGATCTGGCGGCGCAGAGTCTCCGTCATGGAGCTCAGCGGACTGCCAGCGTCGGGCGGGGCCAGTGCCGCATTCTGGGCGGCCATTTTGGCAGCGGCGGCACTATGATAGCCATTCGAGGCGGTACCAGCTCCAAAGTGGGACTAATGAGGGAGAAAATATAAGAAAAAATGGGAAGAAAAGGAGTTAAAAGGGGCTATGAAGGGCTAAAAAAGGTCAGAGGTATCCACAAATTAAGACTGAACTAATTAAGAACTGAAAAAGAAATTATTATAATGTAAAATGTATTCTAATGTGAGAACTAGCGCCTTTTCACTCAGGTTAAAATCATGTTCCAAACATAGCCATAATGTATACATCGAAATACTACAACAAAAAAATCAGACCTTGGCGTTTCGAAAATAATATAATTACACTTTTTGTTTACACAAAACAAATTCCACCCAACTGAAATATAATTAGTATTGAAATTCACTCTGGCCAGTCGATAAATGTTTGTTTTAATGTCTTTCTTTTTTCGAATAACATTAAATGGCGCTAAAAAGCAAGCTCTTAAAACATTTATACTCTCCATTATTAAGAAAATAAACGGATCATTGTTTTAAATCATTATTTTAAGTAAGAACTTGTTTGATTTAAGGCAGAAATAAATATACAAAGTACTTACACCATGGGCCTGTCCATTGGCATACTGATGGGCACTCATGTCCTCCTTGATTTCGCGATAGTCCCGAAAGACCACGGCCTTGATGACGCTGCGAATGAGCTCCTCGGGCCACATGCCCAGCAGGATTCTCTGCGGACGACCTCTGGCCTTTGGCCTTGGATCAGCTCCGCCATCCAGCGAGGGTCCCAGCATATTATGCACACGATTGGCATAGAGAACGAAAGTGGGATACGGGATATCGAACTTGCGGGCAGCCTGCGACAGGGACAAGCCCTCCTTCAACACACTGAAGATGGCCTCGGCCATGGCCTCCGGTCGCCAGGACTTCAACGGTCCACGCTCCCTGAACCGCAACTGTTGCACCAAATTCTGTTGGTTGGTATTCCAGCATTTCTGCCACATGGACTGCAACTGGTACTGGTAGCTGTCTGCTGGAAGGAACGTCACGCGGACATTATGAAAAGGCTGAAAGGGAAACGCTTTTCTTTAGCGTGAACTTACCCGCCACTGAGGCAGCACCGGTTGCTGCAGCTGCGGCGCCCATCCAGCCGCCATGTCCGCCACTCTCGATCATCTTGGCCTGGAATTAATAAAAAGGAAAAGGAAATTGTTAGTTAATAAATACATATATATATATATTGATTAATTATAAACCGTAATTAACTAAAAGTAGGCTTAGTTTCCTTCCCTAAAAAATCACTGCAGCTTTTGGAGTTTTAAGCAAAGGATTGTGGCCATCGCACCAGATTAAATTTCCGTCTTCACGACTTTAAAATAATTAGAAAACTTTGCATACCGGGGTATCTGTTTTTTTTTTTTCTTTTGCTTTGAGGGGAAAACTCGAACCGATAGTTTTTCCCTATTTGCCTGGCTTCTGGGGGACCGCCTGTGACATTTACACACGAATTGTGGCTGGCCGTAAAAGTTTATGAATGCCATAAATGTTGCCGAAGCATTTTCGTATGCAAAGAGCCCGTGGTGGAGCCACCAAAAGCAAATTAGTATACAAAGTGGGGCTATCCCGGCCCCCATTGTCTTGGCGGCTTTTTACGGCCCCGGCCAAAGGCTGAGGCTCTCTCTCTCTCTAGGCTCTGAAGCTTTTGGCTTCACCTAGCTGGAATATACAAAAAGTCATTTATTTATTGCTATTATTAGGAATTCAGAGGGAAGCTCTGTGCCGCTTAATTGAGCCCGCCTTTAACCCTAGCGGCCGTATTAATCAGTTGGTACAGCAACAAAAAAAAAAAAAACGCCGGCCATTTAAGGGTTAACCGGTAGCTGAGACTAAAACTGAGACTGCAAGAGAATCACCATTTTTTTTTTGCTTTTTTTTAATGCCACATAGGAAAAGTTAAATTGATGCACGTTTCGTGCCATGGCCGAAACAGAGGCTCTGGCCATAAAGCCTTCCTTTGGCCAGTTCGGCCACGCCCCCTCTGCGCACGTAGCCATGCATTTTATATGCAGGCAGGGGGAGGGGCGGCCTGTAATACAAATTATGTGCAGCGAGCATGAGCCAGAGGCAGCAGAAATCCAGAAAAAACAACCACAAAATATATATATAAAACAAAAACAGGAATCCCCGGCGAAGGTGCAAAAAAAAAAAAAGGAAAAAGAAATGCAGCGCATAAAGAGAACATATAATGCAAGTCTTAAATATTTGAGGAGTAGGCGCCGAAGAGAGCTCCATACGCGGAGAAAACGAAGCCTGGCATGCCAAGGCAAAAAGGTCATAAAACGTATGAATAATTGAAATTGAAAAGTCGGAAGCAGTTTTACATTTTTACAGGCGGCACACACTAGTGTTGCCTCTCTATAACTGTAACAAATGCGGCCGAGCTGCAAACAAAATGGAGTTAAAAATGCTATTTTATGTAAAACACTTTGTTAATGACGCCAATGCCTCTGTGCCTTCCCCCTTTCTTTGTGGGGGTTGAATTATGGCGGGCAGTGTGAACGCTTTAGTTTGCTGTAAATATGTGAGTTACAGAGAAGGTTTATGTATATATCTGGGCGGACTTTGAATAATTATTGCTTATTTATTTATGATTTACATATCTATTAGTGTTTTTATTAAATATTTCTTAGGGAATAAGCTGTAATATTTTAATATTTGCAGCTTTTTAAAGGTTACTTGACTTATAAGATATTGCTAATGAATTTTTAAAGAACATTTCAATCCAATTGTAAACATTTTTCCATGAAAAATCCTCTGAAATTTCCTAAATTATATTATTAAATATTAGATGCTAGAAACTCACATCTCTGGCACTTGTCGGGATATTAATCAACAAGCAGCAACCCACCCCCCCTGCCTGTTGTCTGTCAGCCATTCCATTCAGTCTGGGGGCGATTATAAAACTCTCGCATAGTACAATTCATATAATAAAATATTACGAGCTCTGGCTCTCTCAAAAATGTTTAATTAATTAAATTTTCAATTCCCCTTAGCTGGCAGCAGCTACCCCTGCCCCGCTTGCCCCCCTTTGTCGACACTGCGGCAGCTCAACAAAAACAAATTTGAAGTGTGCGCGCATTCAACTTTCTTTCAACTCATTTAATTTAATTTGCGGCGCTTCGCTGCTGACGTCGCTGCTTTGGCTTCTTCTGCTGCTGCTGCCACATCTTTCTCTTCGTCTTCCTCTTCTCCAGCGGGTTCTTCCCCTGGATTCTTCCCCTTGACTTTCTTGTTCTTGCCAATTACTCATCGTGTGCACGCCCCATTCACATAATAATTTATTTAATTAACTTTTCCGCTGCTACAAATTTCTATAAAAATTTATTGATTTTTGTGCGCTTTCCCCCGCTCTGCCCGCGAGCGAGCGCAAAAAGAAAATATTTTTCGTGTAGCCTTCAATACTTTTTTTTTTTTATTTGCACCCCCACTCTGCCACAAGAGATCCGGCTATATATATATCATATATATATATATAGGGAATTTCTATAACTTTGTGTGTGTGTCTGTTGGCAATAAAATATAAATTTATAACACGCCCTCTCCACACACTCGCATTTGCCATCAATCCAAATGCATAGAACCCAGACCCCTCTCCCTGTTCCCGCCTTTCAACAGCCTTCAAGTTTTCACTACATCGCGGGTTAACTTCACCCCCCCACTCTCCCTCCCTTACGGGTTTTCCCCACCCCCCCTGCCTGTAATACCCCTTGGATTCTAATGCAATTTTAATTTTATTTTTCAAACGCGCGCACATAAACTCGGCAGTACTACCCAAAACCCAACCTTCTGCGCGTTAGGAAAAGCACTAAAACTACACCTTCTTCCGCTCGGGCATGTCCTTTATCCTTTAACCCCCCATCCCCACTCTCTACTGCCAGCTTAAAACCCCCTTCTTCATTTGCTCCTTGGAACTTTTGCTGTAGTTTTCTTCCTGGCGTTTTTGCTGTGTATATTTCTTATATTATATAACACTTTATTTATTATTCATTTTCGATTCGTGTTCCACCGTGGTGGCGTCTCAAGTTTGTTATTTCTCTTGTCTGCAACTTGCTCACCACAAAAACCCCACACTTAACCCCTACCCAAGCGCCCAGCCTTAACCCCCAAATGCCATCGTCTCCTCCTCCCCCTTTGTGCGTCACAACTACACGGAACCTTGCCATTTCCTTGGCGTTTTTGGTGAAAGGAAGCTTTTACTTTTCCTGAGCGCCTGTTCCCTTTTAGCCTTCACTATTACTACTGCCAACTAGTTTTCTCTCTCTAGCTCTCGTCTTTCCTATTTTCCGCATTACCGCCATTCTCTCTCTCTCTCTCTCAGTCCTGGTTCATTCATTTATTTGTATTACTCAGCCAGTCACACGCATGCCACCCACTTGGGTGGCCATGACTCCCCCCCTTACAGTAACCGGCAACCTTGGCCACGTTGTCTTCCACGGAAGTGGCTCCTGTTATATTTGCATTGCGAAAAATTATTCCCAAAACTCGATAATAACTTTAGAAATATATATTTGTGAATTTGGAGTAACTTTAATTAAGTAGAAATTAGATAAGAAGCAGGCATGGGCAGCAAAGATAACGGAAAGAGCAGCGGGAGCTGAAAGATCCACTAAGCGCCCATCTAGGATCTAAAGGATTGAAGCTTCTTGATTTTTGATTCTTGAAAGATATTTTTATATTTATTTTTGTATTTATTTTCATATAGTTCTTCTGGATTTCTTTCCGTGTGGCCGCACCTTTTTGTTTCATAGTTGTGCCCGTTGCCATCCATTAATTTTATAAGACGCCAGAAATAATTCATTTAAGAATGTCTGTCTGTGCTGGCCCCGCGAGTCCACAATTATCGAGTCCAAAGAACTGACACTTTTCATTGGGGATACCGCGAATCGATTTGCATTTTTATAAATCCCATTCCCAGTGCCCCCGAATTTCTAATGACACCTCCCACCTCCCACCTCCTCCTGCTTCTCTTTCTTTTACTGGCAAGTCGCAGGACACCCAAAAGGTTCCGTCTCTCTTTTATTTTTGCCGCAAGACAAAAACGTCGACGTCGACGGCAACTAAATATTTAATAGTATTTTATTGCACGAATTTCACATAAAATATGCATATTGGCCCAATGCATTATTCATGGGAATAATGTGAAAAACACATTTCGCTGAGGCGCCCCAACAGTGGAAGGGAAAGCTACTGTATATAGATACTTCTTGAGCGCAGCTCGTGCGATATCTGGTTTCTTTCTCCACACACCAGTACATGTATATATGTATATATACTTACTTGTATCGGAATATAATGAAATGCAAGAGACCTAGGCAGGCAACAACAAAAACAACAACAACAATAATATGGCTATAAACAATTGCACTTGTGGAAATGCTGTCCAAGGAATTGCAGGGGCAACAGCAAAAGCAAACGGCAGCGGCAACAATAATTGTAGCAATCATAAAGCCAAGTGCGAGTGCATGAAGCGAGCTTCAACCCCACCGAATGCCCCTCCGGCTGCTCCCTTCATTTCTTTTTTTTTTACCTATCTGAACACACACACTCGCACTCGCACTGAAAAGTTTTGTTTGCCACAACAACAACAGCAATAGCAACTCACCTCACCAACAATGGCAACAATAATTTAAATGTAATAAATAATTATACGCCAAGTGTTGAGTGCAACGTGCATTGAGGTGTGTCAAGTTGCCGACTAACCAGCCAACTGCCAACTGG
>JAEIIG010036568.1:0-11307 GCA_018904695.1 Drosophila parvula | reverse complement strand
GAATTTGGTTTCAAATTATTGTACAGTGATAAATAAAACTACAAATTTAATAAAGAAAGAAAATAATCATGTGGAAGCCATGTTAACACGTTTTCTTGTGAAATTACTTGTGAGATTACAAATTTAGAAATTAAAGTTAGCAAAAGTTACTTTTTTACCGGAAAGTTTTGAGATTAAAAAGTGTAGAAATGGAACTCTGAGTAAATTACATTTACTCGATTATCAAAATGAAGTCGACGCTAGATAAAATAGGAGTCAAGCAATTTGATTAATTTTCATAAACATCCCAACAATTATTCGCCATGATTTATTTGAAACTTTCCATGGAAATTGTTCCGAAATTATTGAGTAATTAAAGGACCACAATAATCAGTTAAGCCTACTCCTAATCCCACCAGAGATTTGATTAATGTCACACAGACTTCGCAACAAAGTTAACTGGCAATTAAATAAATCACTTGAGCGAGTGCGACTTACTCAAAATTGCTAATAATTAATTGAAATTAATCTTTAATAAAAAACCCTCAAACACCAAAAGACTTGAGCTTGAACATTCGAAAACTCGATACAACCATTATGTAATTAAGGTCGCCGGAGATATGGCAATTAACTCTTTAGGAAGAAAAGCTGCAAAATACTTTTCATAACACAATTTGTGCGACATAAATTGAAAAACAATTAGCAGTAAAAAATAACATCAAAATTGACTGCCGTCGTGGAAAAACTTTTCCCTAGGCAGGGACGGGAGGGATCCAACTTCCGGTGACGCTGTCGCATCTGCCGATGTCAAACGGTTGACAAGTCGTCGTCCCAGTCGTCTTGCCAGTCTTTTGCCGCCCCCCTCAGTCTACGCTACGCCAGTTTTCTCCATTTTGTTATTAGGAAAATTATAATGTTGCTGACGTTTGGCCTGGCCATTTGTGTAATGCAGTAACCCCATTGAAAGTCAGCGGGCCGCATTTGAAGGCGACAGAAAGGCTCTCTCAAACTACTTACCTAATGTGTGTTCTTCTTTTTTTTTTTTTTTGCAAGACTTGAAATGTATCAAGCTATTATAGAGCTGACTTAAGACATTAATAAATGCAGCAGGCTCTCCTTTGATGAACTTATTCATTATTCAGAGACATTTCCCTTTCACATGTCGGCCAGCAGGCAGGCCTAAGTCAATTTTCCAGCAACAAACCTTTCAATTGAACTTCAATCTTCCCCCTTCTGCCCCCCACGCATTAAAACATATATATTTTACAGGGTTTGGTATGTTTTCAAATAACAATAAATAAATATTCAATATTGACTATCAAAATGTGAGCCGCAGCTGAGGCTGACATTACAAAGGACGACAGGGATATACATTTTGCAACATAATGTGTGAATATTTTATACACTTACGCACTTGCTTAAGGATGTGTGTGATGCTCCCAAGCAATCCTTTTCAAAGGCATAAAATCCTTCACATGGCTATCCCTTTCATATGTAAATCCAAAGTCGGTTAGTCAGCATTTGAGGGGGGAATAAAACTTGTTTACCTTTTTCGGAGCCAAAACCAAAGGGATAGCCACTGGATTCTCTGCACTTTTTTTACGAGTATCTTCAAAAATGATGTGTTATTTACCGAGAGCGGGTCCGCCTTTCATTTCATAAATGTATCCGTGGCTCAGCTGACTCGGGGATATTTCACAATTTTTGCATTAGCATAAAATAAATGTTGACCAACGAGTACAAGTTATTTAAGGTGGGGATCAATTTATTGGAGCTCAACAGGATATCAAAAATGTAAGCCATGGAAGTTCGGATAATATGGAAATATTTGTGTGTTAACATGAAAAGTTAAGAAGTGTTGAGCCTTTTAAGTTTATTAAAATTATTCAACGAAAAATGAATGAGTTATTAAAATATATAAATTCAGAATGCTTCCTGCCTTTTCTACATTTTTTTTTTAATGTTTAGCAGAAAGTCATTTCTTTAATTAATATATTTAACATTTTAATGAATTTTAAATACATTATACACATAAATAAAATATAAATTAGCAGCATCAAATGATTTTCATTCCCCCCGTGGGCATCCTATTTGAGGCATTTAACTCATAAAAGAGGTAACAACAAACTTATTTCAGTTGAAACCAATAAAAAGTTTAATCCATTTGTTACAAAATTGCTTTGTTTTTAAGTCTTAATTGCTTTAAAGGATAATTAGCATTTGATATTCTACACCATTATTAAAAAAAACACCCCAGTGCTAGTCAAATTAGTTGAATTGCCACTTGGGCCATTTAGGCAAATGGTTTTAATTATTGCCTTCACGTTCGCCTTATTGTCCTGGGAACAGGGAGCTGGATCTGCTGGAGAGTCTGCTGCCAAATCCTACTCTCATTCTTGTCATGCTTCGTACTTGACCACAAGTAGTCTAGGCCTTGCCTCCTTGGCACCTGTGTGTGAGGGCTTGGGGAAAAACCACATTCGCATTGTCCCCGCCTGTGTTGTGTCGCCCATTTAAATGGTTTTTCTTAACAGATTTGCTGGTTTTCAGTTTCCATTTTTTGTTCTCCTGTTTTTTGTCGTTCTTTTTTACTGTTTTGCATTGTGCTTGGCGGAGCACTTGCCTTCGTTCTTTTTTTTTCACTGTTTGCCTTTGTCTTCCAATTGTACGATTTCCTTTCGGTTTTCCTTCTTTTTTTCACGCCGCTCTGTGTTGTCATTTGAGATAATACGAAAAGCATTCAGCGACGACTGTCGTTGTTACGGTTTTGCGTTTGATTTTGTTCAAGGGTTTATTTTAAAGCAATTGATTGGATTTAAAACGAGGCGTTCCGCCGCAGCTAAAGTGTTGAGAGCGCCGCCGGAAAGCTGAGATTTTCTCCTTGTTGCCCGGGTGAAGGATGTGATTGAATTGGGCCGCCGCCAGAGGATTCTTTTTGCATTAAGTCTCACCAAAGGCCTGAATGTGAAGTTCTATGTGTTAGTCCTTTATGTTTTCCCTTTTATTTGGTTGCTTTATAAATAAACCAAATATTTTATGACATATTTTTGATTGAATCGAAGCTGCAATTTACTTTTGGTTTTTTAGGAATTGTAAGATTTTTATTTACCATTATTTGTTATAATTATCAGCTTGTTTAAGAACATTAAATACTATAAACAACTAGAGAAGTTCTCATCGTTGTAAAGCTTTTTATCTTTTCTTTTTAAGTGTGCAACTTGGCGTATGAGTAATTATTGTTACTTATTATTAACTTTAGAATCATCTCAAATTGATTAGTTCTCCCNCCCCCCTCTCAAAGTAAATAGAAATTCCTTCCTTTTTTTTTATTATATCTCTGTCACAGTTTCCCTTTAAAAGTTCCACACTGCGTATGCGTAATAATATGAATATTCAGGCTTTACTAGCTTCTTGCAAGAGTGTACAAAGCACAAAGAAAAGGTGCCACCTACATCTAAGAAACAAAAGCCCTTTTCTAATAGTTTGCTATTCTATTTAATTCAAACAATGGCTGTAAAACATCCTCCTGGCAGCGTCTTGAGGATTATTGCTTTTATCCCATTTAAATACCACTCAGCTCATTAGATTTCAAATCAACTGGGAGTGACGAACAACAAATCGCCGCAACTATAAGTCAGAGACACCACTGCTCTTGCCTCCCTCTGATATTCCGGGGAACTTGGCAGCAGTTGTATGTATATATATTCGCCTCCGGGGCTGATTAAGCCGGGAAAAGCGAAGGAAAGCATGCGGAAATGAAAGGCAGAACCCAGGAAGATCCGGAGCCCGCTACTGGCTGAATGTACATTTGTAGCAATTAAAAGCATCTTTATGGCAATTTGCCGCTGCAAAACCACAAAACCAGACGCTACCGAACGGAGGTCCTCGCCATGCTCGCAATAAATTTTCTTAATCAAAAAGTGACGAAGTCCTTACCGCTCTATGAAAATTCAATTAGTTTACCTTTAATTTGGGGAGTAGGGCTATTTATACACTCCGCTTAACCGAGGCGAAGGCAGCTGATTACAGCTGGAAAAGTTGCAGACAACATCTGCTGAACCCTTTCTTTCGGAAGGGTTTAATCATTCATTCTGCAGCCAATTTTCACGCTGTTTTTCCTGCGCCAGATGCGGCTGCTTCTCCGTTTTTTTCTTTCTTAGGAAAAGCCATTTGCCCCCGCGGCTCGTTCATTTGTTAGGCATCAGTGGGTTGGCTTGAAAAAATGTAAAAATATTAAAGAAATGTTGGTTGTTCTTGGGAATATATTATAATTTTGTTTGTCTTAATTGAAAAAATGAAATATAAGGTTTAAGGTTTCTTTCTTGGTCATAATTATCATATTATTCAAGGCTTTATTATTAGGCTTGACTTCCACATTCTAAAGCATAAACAATAACATTTTACGGGGCTGTGTGATCGAGGCTTTTCATTCCATTTCCTTATGTTAATGCTACAAAACCAACTTAATGGTAATTCGAAACTGACGAGCCACCGATGCCATTGATTTAACTCGGCTGCAGTTGACAGGGGACATCATCATGGCAATGCCCACACTGACCGGGTATCCTGCCGAACCCTTCCCTGCCGTGCCATTCGATTTGAGTTCAATGAGCACCCTCGACGCACATTAAAATTCGAAATCAAATGCCGAATCATTTGAATTCATTCGCTTTGATGGCACACACAGAATGCCGAATGAAATGCTATCCTCGCCTTCTAATTACAGCCTCATTGTTTGTTTGCTCTGGTTTTTGTTTTGTTTTATTTGGTTGTTTGTTTAATGGCGGCTTCATAACATTTCTTCGCAAATCAAAATAATGACCGCAATTTTCGGTTTACTTTGTTTTAATATGGTTTAACATGCCTCTTCGCCTTGGCTAATCAATCAATCAATTAATTGCCCGACTGCCTCTGAGTGCATAAGTCTATTTTTGTAGCTAAAAGCCAGGCGAGTTGGTTGTCCTTTTATTGTTTTGCCTTCTACGACGCTCTCAGGCATTTTGATTGGAGCCCAGGAAAGGCCAAGGAGCAAGGAAAAGCCTCACAACAACAGATGATGTCTGATGACATTCGGTAAATGGAAGGTTTATAAGGAGAGGATAAAGCTTGGTCTAAGTGAGGGGAATGTAGAGTGTTACTTAAATACTTGAATATGCTTTTACTCTTCCTATTTAATATGTGATTTCTAAAACAATATCAGGTTTAATTTATTTGTTAAAAAGTGTCTGTGCATTTTTAACAAATAAATTAAACCTGATTTAATTATCATTAACAAAGTAGTTGTTGTCTTTGTCTTTGTCTTGTTGTCTTTGTACATTATTTAGTTTTTTTTTGTGGTATTTCTTATAAGCTTTGTTTGCTGTATTAATTTATATTATTAATTTAATATTTTAACGAATTTATTGTGTTATTTAATCCGTACAACTTAATCAAAGGATACCCCTTTAATATCATAAATTCTTAAACTCAATATTTGCCCTATTCAAAATCTTTCAAACACAAGAACACCTGTGAATCACAACAAACTACTTAAGTCCGAAACAAGAAAGACAATCGCCGCTTAAGTAGAGGCATTTGCTCGATTTAAAGTGCTCATAACACCTGTGTATTATTTGAAGTTTCCCTTTATCTGTGCCAAGTAATACAAGTTTTTTGCTCAAAACTTTTCCATCCACAGTGAACCAATTGAGCGTGGCCCCGAAAAAAAGAGGAGTTGAAGCCGCACAAAGTTCTTCAGGAACAGAATTTAATCAAAAAACTTCGGTGGACAGGAGATTGTCCAAGTGGTTTGTTCACCTGTTGGCTGTTGGCTTCTAAATAAACGAGGCAAGCAATCAGCCAAGGGAGAGCGAAAAAGGACCAAGTGGAGGTCCCTGGACAAGATGTCGCAGCATTTCACATCGATATTGGAGAACCTGCGCTTTGTGACCATCAAAAGGACGCCAAATGCACAGCAGCAACAACAGGCACAACTGCAACAGCAGCAGCAGCAACAGCAGCAACAGCAGCAACAACAGCAACTGCAGCAACAGCAGCAACTAAAGGCTGCACAGCAACAAAATAGCAGAAAAATCAAAGCTCAAGCCCCGACAGTGAATGGCAATGGACCCTTGAGCGGCGGTGGTGACTCCTCGCCCTGCCATGAAGTGGACCTGGCTGGAGGAGCTGCCACCTCTGGTGCTGCTGCTGCAGCAGCTGCTGGAGGCGCCTCGTCAAGTGGCGGCACGCCATTGAAGCACCACAAGCGCGCCAGCATCTCCGCGGCATCATCGCCGCCGATTCGCGAACGTCGTGGCACCAACACCAGCATCGTTGTCGAGCTCGACTCGAGTGGCCAGGCGGCAGGATGCACTGCCTCGGGCAGCGGCACGGCGTCGGGTAAAAGTTCGCGAGAACTTTCGCCCTCGCCCAAAAACCAACAGCAGCCCAGAAAAATGTCACAGGATTATCGGTCGCGTGCCGGCAGGTAAGCAAACGCATTTATCAAGGATATAGTAGATACAAGTGTTCAGGTAGAGGTGATAAATTGCTCTGGGGAGTGTGCAAGGATAACGAAAAAACTAAAGACTAAACAGAAGTAGTTGCACCAAGGAACATGACAAGTTTTCTCTGGCTAAGCAGGCTAGAATCACTTTGCAGGGTAAGATAAAGAACTTTTGGTATCTGAAACCTAATTTATATTTGAGCTAATATTAAGGGGAAGACATTTGCTTCTTTTTAATTTTGTTATTATGTTTATTTTTGAACTTATAATATTACGGGTTTACAATACATATAAAGTTCCTTAAGGTTCTTAATTGTACAATTATTCTTTAAACTTTAAATCCTGTTTATATGCTAACTGCTAGAATGTGATTGATATAATTTATTGATTACTTCTAGGACATATTTCATTCTTAAATGCTTAGAGAAATCACAAATAGGAAGGATTTTTTTAAGCTCTTCATAAATATTAAAATAGCAAATACCATAGTGCACATGGTCGCTATGTTGACAATAAAATTAAACTAAACCCAATGATTAATATATATTTACTCAAAATATGAGTAAAGCAAAGTCCTTAAGTAAATTTAAATCTAAAAAAATAGAAAACAATAGCTGTGTAGCCACTTTAGGGATATGACTTTCATAAGCATTATTCAAGTGAAGCTCTAGCAGCTGAGTTATATCTAGACAGAGAAACAGCTTGGGGACTCCGAGCAACGTTCGTTGAAATAAATACTCTGAGACAAATTGCGCGAATAAAGTGCAAAGCTGCGGGGCTCCACAGATTCCCTGCCTTAGCCATAACTTTTCACCTGCCACTTGCCACCCACTTACCTCCTCTCGCATCTAAATTGCAGCTTCATGCACCTGGACGACGAGGGACGCAGCCTGCTGATGCGCAAGCCGATGCGGCTGAAGAACATCGAGGGTCGACCTGAGGTCTATGACACGCTGCACTGCAAGGGTCGCGAGGTGAGTCACGAATCCCGAATCCCGCCGAATCCTGGCTATAATTAGCCCACTGCACGTGGCCGAAGGGAGCCTAGCTGTGCTGTGCGTGCACGAGCAAGGTTGCAATAAAAGGGCAGTAAAACAATTCACAGCATCCTCAGACTTGCTTCTCTGTTGGCTAAGTGCAAAAAGTTGGAGTTCCAGGAATGCGTTGGAGGCAGGACCAGAAGCAAGCAAGGAGCATTGCATACTTGTTGGAGTTATTTAATGCTCATGACGCTGTTAGCCGGCCATGTAATTGTTTGTGTGACTGCATGTGGGTCCCTTTTGTTTGTTTGCTTGTTTCCTGCCAATACCGGGGACTTTCAAGGGAGCTGGGGAGTATTTGTTTTCATTTAGCACTTCTTATAAATTTATAAACTCCTATACAAACTCAATAGCTAGTTTATTCTATTGAAATAAAAAATTTTTAAGCCATATATAAAAGAATTATGACTCAAAGTTAGGTATTATTATTCGTTATCTACGTTTCCTCTCTAGTAAACTTCTTGATCTCTGAAATTTAAGGGATACAGCGTCCCTGAACTCTTCATACATTAAATATACAGAGAATAATTTGTGTTCCCTCTTAGTCCTGATAGTTTACTTAGCTCAAGCACTCAGAACTAGAATTAGTTTTACATAAAAAAACATATATCGAAGCTGTTTTCAACCTTTTGTAATATTTTCTTGCCTGAAACAATATTTTTTGTAACTTACTGAGGTACTCCTTATTCGTTCCTGCTCGTTTATATCATTCCTACCAGTCTTTGTCTGCAATTGGAACGTTTTACAGCAGTTTCCTTATGCAAAAGTTGGCCCGAATGCGAGTGCGTGCCCTGACTGTTTGTTGGATTAAATAAAAGGCCCGAACTGCTCTCTTTCTTTTGCCAGCCGACAAAGTTTTCTCATCGTAATAAAGTGGCTTGAAGTTGGACTTTTTTCGAGCTATTGGAACAGAAATATTCTCCTTTTTTGACTTTAGTAAACGACAGAGTTTAGACCTTCAAAAAACTCAAAGCTAAAGAAGATATGCGTAATATATTCCTACACAATGAATTCTCAAATGTTTCTTTAATATTTAATATATATATATTCCTATAATTGATGATGTTTCTGAACTTCCTGCACTTAATTTCCCCTTTAATATTTAATGTATGTCAGTTCTCGAAAATGCGCCATGCTCCTCATTAAGCAAATGCATTCGAAGGCGGATTCACGCCGCAATCTGCATAATTTAATTGGCACACCTTCCGTGGGGGTGTGGAAGGCCAACTAGTTTGGCCAAAAACCGACTCAGCTCTACCGGTGATTTGAACCTCATTAAGCCAACACCAGCCGGGTGCAGGCTGCAAATTGCATAAGCGCAGCAGTCAGAAGTCAGAAGTCGCTTTTAAAGTTGGACACCTAACCTCAATTAGCCCCGGAAGAGGTCCTGCCAGGAACACTCTGCAGTCCCAGTCCCATTCCCAGTTCCAGTTACAGTTCCAGTTACAGTTCTAGTTACAGTTTCTATGCTAATTAAGTCAGCATCAACGCCAACAACGGAAACAACGCTACGAATCCTTTTTCACAATCAAATTTCATTTCCCCTTGGCGCTGTAGCGCCTCCCAAGCCCCGCCCGCTGCATTTTAATGTGCGCAAAATTATGCAATGCAAAAATATTATATTCTTGCTGGCATGCCATTTTATTTAAGTACTCGAACAGCATGCAAATTGCTCCCTGCAAACTCCTCCCAGGTAATTATTATAACGAAGCTTTGCTTAAACGATGGACTACTGACTGGCGGCAATTTAAGTTTACAATGGGGGCCATTTAACACCAGGGATTTACTGTCTTAAGCATGTGGGAGAAGGCCTTCCGCTCGGCTCCAGGACTACTGCAGTTAATAAAACTTTACTACCTCGTTGTAGTTGTTGTGAGGATTCAGCTTAACCCATGTACCCAACTTTGGGATCACCACGAAGCCCCGTGAGCTGGCTTTAAGTAGTTTACTATTTACTCGCCTTTGTGTTAATATCATGCCCTCGACTTTGCCGAAAACTTTCGGGCAAATATTTTCCCTGCATTTTTCATTACCGCAGACAGCATTTTCATTTAATTTGTGTGTACGCCAGTTGCCTTGGAATTGCAATTTCAATTTCGTTGCCAAAAAGGTGAGGCACAAGTGGCAAAACAAACTTAACTGCCATAGAATGCAGTTAATATTTGAATTCCTTCATGGGCCCTGGGGCTGCTGCCCCCGAAAGGAAAGGCGTAAGCGTCTTGGGAAACTTGTGCCAATGGCTTTCAACCGAAAACAAATTGGCTGCAACATGGGGTTTCCCAGGAAATTATGAATGGACTTGTCGTGCTACCAATTATATTATATATATTTTTTCAAGATTTTGTTTTCCTCTTCAGAGTTTGTATTTCTCTGAAATCTTTAATAGTTTTCACAGGAAAATATCACATATTCTATTCTATTCTTACTTCCAGTATGCGTCTTTATTTATTATTTTATTTTCTATTTTTTCTTGCCAAATTTCTATGAAATTTATTTAACAACGAAGGGCATCTTCAGTTCGTTGTGGCCTGAGATAAATACAACTTCCAGGGAACACTTTCTCCCCTCCTCCCCCTGCTGCCTTTCATAATTCTGCTGCAAACACTGTAAAAGGCGGAAAAACTAACAAATTTTGGCGCGAAGTGGCAGTCCTTCGGGGATGGAAGTGCAGCGCCGCTGGCAAGGATGCAGTCCCCCCGCTAGAGTTTGGGGCGGCACGTGGCCGGAGGAAAACCAAACTTACACGCCAAAACTTTCAGAGCCTTGCCTTGTATATATATATACACACTTATATATATATTTCGTATTTATTTGACGCTCTGCAGCTGCAACAATTTCCGGTTCCGGCAGCAGCAGCAGCAGCAGCAGCTCCTCTCCTGTTTATATTTACATAAAACAATTTTGGACAACTTTGAGTGCTAACCAGTCGCGCGCTGGCAATTATTTGCATTCCCTTCGAATACAAACAAAAAAAATATCCATTTTCTCAGAGCGGCAAATGAAAATGAAAGCCGCGCTCTTCTTCCGGCTTCTGGCCCACGGAAAAGAAACATTATTTTCGCTCAAATTCAGTGAATCTGGCTTATAAGAATAATAAATCCCACGTCGCCGCCTTCATTGAGTTGGTAAATAACAAATTCTTGTCATGTGTGCTGTCGCTGGGTATAAGTTGCTCTTGTTTCGGTGCCTTGTTTCTGCGTCCTTGCCCTTGCCTCCTTCTGTTGCATAAATTAGAGCTGCGTAGTTGAGTGAAAATTGGCAAAGTTTATGCGGGCGGTGGGAACATACTGCATACTGCATTCTGCATTTTTGGCTCTGAGCATACAAAGCAATGTGTGCGGCTTTAAGTTGCAACTACAGTTTATTGTGGCTGCAGCGGTTGACGAGTCAGAGAGAAAGAGCATCGAAATTAATGTGACTTTCCGTGAGTAGCTGCAACCAACACATTGAAGTGAGACCTCCGGGGTCCATTTGCAGTCTAATCCTGTGGATTTTTCCCTTTTCCCATTTTTTTTTGGCCCTTACCATTTTTACTGCCATTACCACTTTTATTGCCTTAACGTGTGTGCTGGCAAAGGTGCTTAGTTTTTGAGGGCCTTAACATTCTGACAACGTTTCTGATTTAGTTTTAAGGAAAATGCGACCAACATTTTACAGAATTGCATTTAATGTGGCTTATTTTTAAAAGAATATTTAAGCGATAACATTTTTTGATATATGTATCTTTAATAATTATCAAGAAATATTTATTTAATTTTCTTGAGGAAATTTTTTTTTATTAAATAAATAATAAATCACTTAATT
>JAEIIG010036566.1:0-10764 GCA_018904695.1 Drosophila parvula | reverse complement strand
CGCCCCCACAAAATACAAGACTCAATACAAGTTTTTGTTCAATATTTTCCATTGCGTTCAAGGTGTTCTTTTATTCGCTGATTCTCAGAGTTTCGCTTGGACAGCCACTCGAGGAACTGAACAATTCGTTGCGATAGTTTGGATTAGTATCCACCGTGTCCATAGTGTCCACCGTGGTGGCCAACATCACCGCCATCGATGACGTAGCTGGGGACAGCGTACGAACGGTAGTTGCCCTTGCTCACGGCAGCGGCGGAGGCAGCGGCAGCAGCAGATGCGCTGGGCTGCTCACCGTAGGACCTGAGCTCCCGGGGACCATAGTTGTTGTAGCCACGGCCGTAGGGACGCTCCTCCTCGTAGACGACGCGCTGGATGCCGCCATAACCACCACCATATCCTCCACGGTTGCCGTACAGCGGGCTGGCGTTGATGTAGGCGAAGAGGGCCAGGGAGATGCACACAAACTAAGGATAGAGGGAGGACATTAGCTGGCTGCCATTTCCTTTTGTAGTTTTCTTATAACTTACCAGGTACTTCATGGTGAATAAGTTAGTTTTGTTGGTTTGGGGTAATCAATCAAACTATGATTTACTGGACACCCAACGCCCGCTTTTATACGTTAATTTTTCAGCCTGGATATCTACGTGACCTATATACATATGGCGGCATTAGTTACTGCTCCGTTTCAGCCCCAAATCGCATTTCATAATTGCCCCGAATGGAATATACTCACATTTGATTTATGTATTTCCATGTGCCATTATAAAATCGCTTGGTTACGCGATCTGTGCATTGTTCCGGACCCAAACCCCAGACCTGAGTACCGCCGGGTCTTGATACTTCCACGACAGCACACTCACACGCGACTCTGGGCTCTCTCTCTGAATGGGTGGAGCCGGGACTTACGAACGCGTTGTTTTCAAAATAAACTCCGAAATTGGTTGTAATTCACTTTCCGTTTTCCACATTCTTGGGGTAATGCTTTACGGACCGGTTGTGTCCGGAACACGTGTAAATAATAGCAAAGGGTGTTCTAGAACTGAATAGAACCAGGTTGGTTCCTGGGAAATTATGACTATGAGGATGGAATATAATTTAAAACAAGGATTGAATTTATATTGTAAAATTAATGATAATCATTTATCATTTCTTTTGTAGGTAAACTATAAATTAATTTATAAGTAAGAGAATTTATTTCTTGGCAATAACTAAACAGAAATTGAAAATAAAAGCATAAAACATTCTCGGAATCTTATACATTTTCAATCTGCCAATTATAACTGAATACTCTATGAAAAGTGCATAAATATCTGATCAACTCTCCAACCAAAACCAAGTTTAATATCTTTAGCCAGCTTTTTCTTTTAGTTTCCAGGCCAAGCACATTTTCGTTGGCTTAAAGCATGACAAAATTCTCGTCAGCAAAGTTAAAGCAGCACAAATAATTGACCCAATAAATAATTAAATAAACAATTAAATCAAATAAAATATAAAGCAGTTTAAGTCTTGATGTTTCTTGGTTTTATTATTTAGGCCTAGTCGCTTAGGTAAGTAACTGGTTCACTGTTCTGTTGGTTATCCCGCTTAGTAGCCGGACTTCTTGTAGCCCTTCTGGCCAGCCACGGAGCTGGAGGCAGCCGCCGCCGAAGCACCCTTGGCCTCCTCACCGCGAGCGTACTCCTGACGGGGTCCGTAGCTCCTGGGCTCATAAGAGCGCTCCACATAACGGGGTCCCTCCTTCCAGACCAGAGGACCGCCGGCGCTGGGAGCGGCCAGAGCGAGCTTGGCCAGGGCAATGGCCTGTCGGTCAACTGGCGGAGCACCGCCGTAGCCAGAGCCGGAGTAGCCGGAGCCGACGCCGCTGTAGGCCAGAGGAGCCGACTCGTAGCCGCCGCCATATCCTCCCTGTTGGTATCCACCGTAGCCGCCGCCGTACGAAGGAATGATGGCCTTAACGGTCAGGGCAGGCTGCACCTGGTAGGCATAGCCGCCGACGGGGGCGCCGTAGCCGCCACCGTATCCACCGCGGGATCCGCCATAGGGAGTGGCCGAAGCGGCAGCAATGGCGCAGATGCAGATGCACTAAGGAATAGGAAATAAAATCGCAATTAGTTTAAGATTCTCCTGTGAGGAATTTAAGGCGAAGTGATCCTCCTGTGGTTACAGGATTTATCAGAGTATATTGACTGTTAGAACTCACCATGAACTTCATCATTCTGAGGCTGAGTTGGTTAGTTGATCGGAGCGAAGGTAACTAATGTCTCAACTTGGGAACTGTTTTGTTTTTATACGGCGGATCCAGGCAAACGCCAAACGCTTACGTAACGCAAGTGATGCAAGTTTCGGCGGGGCTCCCGGAGACACATCGCCAGGTCTCAGCTTAGCTCAGCTCTTTGTCCAGCAATCTTGAGACGCCGCCGGAGACGTGCAGCCAGGCCAGAGCTCGGGTTCTGGCCAAAAACGGCTCTCAATTCGGCCCGGTCCAGATAGCAGGCGTAACTTATGCCATCGTCTGCCTGAGACGAGACCCCAAGACAACATTACGTAAGATTCCGACGGCATGAGTCTTCTTCGTGCTCCGGATCCGCATAGTTTCGACCCGGTTTCGAGCCAGTTTGCCCCACGGTGCCGAGCGCTTGGCACCGATTTTTCAATGACACACCGCGGCCAAGGCAATGGCCTGAAATTTCTGCTGCGTTGGTACAATTTATATACAAAAGCAAAAAAAGTCAAGATAAAATTACAATAAAATTATAAACAATTAACGGGTGCGTTCTTTCCCACTTTTCAAACTGCCGCGCTAAGCTTTTTATAATTCTCACACAAATTGTGAATGGCTTTAATAATGAATAATGACTTATTTAGATGTGGGCCAGGCTCAGGGCCCCAGCAGCCAGCAGCAGGCAGCATTCAGCAGATGGCAGCAGGCAGCATTCAGCGGATGAAGTTGATCTTTCTCCGGATTCAGCTCCCCGCCCTCCCAGAAGCATTTATATTACTCTTTAAGATTTTATTCTTTATTGTAGTGACTTTTGCTCTTAAAAATTAAGTAAAAATGTTATTGTAAGGCTCGAGAAAAACTGGTGGAACACTATAAATATCAAATATTAACAGCATTCGGTGTGTAGTTAAGGTAAAAGAGAATCAAGCTGGGTTAAGAGCATCCAGCGCAAGTCCGATATTGGCCGCTTGTTGGACAAGATATTTAACAGGGCCATAATCTAGATGAGCAACACGTTTGGGCTGCAGCCCTCAGACTTTATAAGAGCCGAGCCGACGATGGCCAGCACAGAAAACTGGCTCACAAAATGAAAAGTCTGCGCTGCACGGTATGATTAACTGATTGCAGACCATCATCATCATTAGCAGTGGTTATAGATCCCCCCTCTCTCTTTGCAGATCCTACAGGTGGCTGTGATGATGCTGATGCTGGTGGCCGCTTTGCAGATGGGGGCGGAGCATTTCGACAGCGATGACTGCGGCTGTGGGCGGCGGGGCTGAGACGGAGACATCAATAAACAAGCGACGAGCAATGCATACAATTTGATCGGTGTTGTGGGTTCTGCGGGGCGAAAACCAACAGAAGACACGTACGTACAGCTAGTCGCTGGCCAGCTGAGCGTCGCACATGGCCCGCAGCCGGGTGAGCAGCGTGTGCAAATGCTTTGCGCCAGTTGCCGGCAATTGCTGGGCACCTGTTCCATGTTTCCCAGTCAAGGTTTCCATATACATGCGCTTGTACAGCTGGGACAGCTGCTTGGGATCCTTGCCGGTCAGCAGCAGCTTGGTCAGAGTCTTCAGAGCGTTCTGCAAGCGGCTCTCAAAGAGCGTCAAATGGCTAGCAAACTCATCGTCGACCGCTTGTCCGCTGTTAGTATCGATGACGTGACCAAATATGAGCTGGCAGTGCAAGCAAATGCCCAAAGCGGCTTGCATTTGCTTGATCTTCTGGGCGGAGTGCGTGGAAACTGTGGGTAAATTCGGGGGAAAATTAAGGAAATTGGCTGAAATGTTAGTGACTTACGCTCGGCTAGGAACTCGTGCAGGGAGATCCGCTCCAGTTGCACCACCAGCAACTCGCTCGTCTCCTTGAGAGCCTCCAGTATTTGCATGGCTTTCTCGTAGTGATATTTGCACAACTGCAAGGTGGCCTTGGGTAGTTGAGAGAACTCACAGCTGCCCAAGGCACGCAGCTGCGAGTAGTGGAAGGAGGCAATCCTGGAGAAAAGGGAGAAGATGGGTTTACTAACTAAATATTCTTCCTTAGGAAATAGAATCCCCTTTTACCTCTTGTGTATCAGCCCTGTTCTGAAGCTGTACAGCACTTGGCGCGCCCCCGGGTGCTCCACATCGCAAAGCTTCAACGATTTCTGCAGCAGCTGCAGCACTTCCTTGGATGCCTCAACCAGGCTGGATTTGTCAGCGGCACTGTAGTCTTGGAGTTGCTTGGCCAGCGTGAAGGTGGCCGTGGACAGTTCCCAGTGGACAAGATCCCACAGCTCAGCGTTGGCTTTCCTGGTGTCCAGGCAATCTTTGGCCTTCTCGTAGTAGCTGAAGGTCTCGTTGTAGAAGGCTTTTTGGGTGTCCAAGGCAATGGCGCTGGTGGGTAAAGAGAATTTAAGACTTAGGATCAGGGTGAAGCTGGATATGTAAGCTTTACCTCTCGTTTGGCATGGTGAGGTGAGCTCGGAGACGCATGAACCTGCCCATGTTGCAATAGAGAAAAGCCAGGTTCACATTGTCCTGGGTGGCGGTGAAGGCCTCGATGCCGCGACGCAGGCAGTCATAGGAATTGACAGTCAGCTTTACATAGAGCGGATCGGCGGCATCAGCCTCCAGCTTGGTATCCCCGGCCACCTTCGTAGACTCCTTCTTCTTCATCACTTCGCTGTATTCCTCTGTAGAACAGAAAGGGCATTAGCCAAGGGAAGCCGAAGTGGGTCAATGCACAACTTACCCTGCGCCCAGTACATGTACTTGAGGCCCAGTTCGTTCCTCACGTTGCCCAGTCTCCTCAGCAGTTCGTTACTCTCCCCCTTCTGGGCATGCTCCAGGGCCCGCTCGTAGCACGTGCAACTGTGCAGCATCACCTGCTCCACGTTCTTCACCGGCGCCAGAGTGGACAGCTCCGTCTCCTCTCCCTCCAGCTCCTGCGTCAGCTCCTCGTTGATAACACGCATGGATGCATCCTGCTCCTCATACTGCTGCATGTACTCCTCGATGGCTTCCCAGTGCATGGACATTTGGAAGAAGCAATCACCGGCTCGGCCCAGTAGGCAACTGTACTGGGAGACCACGTTGGCCATGTACTTGTTGAGCACCTGCTGGCAGCGGCAGGCCAGCTCAATGGAGCGCAATGTGGCGCCGTAGCTGCGCGACTCGTAGTGCTGCTCCGCCAGCGTGGCGAACGTCAGACAGGCCTTCTCCAGGAGCAGCAGCTTCAGGTGCACGTTCCAGGAGCCAAAGTGCTGCGTGTTGAACTTAGCGCTTAGCTGTCCATTACTGGCAGTCGAGGATTTCGCCTTGGCAGTGGTGGTGGTTAGCTCCTTGGACTTGCTCCGCTTGGACTTGGCGGTGGGTTTCTTCACCGCCGACTCCGCTGGCTGCTGGCCAAGCTTCAGCTGCTCGTAGGGCAGAGGGATGGCACTGAAGGGCTTGGCCATGTTGGGATTCTGCTCCTCGTGCAGGATGCGTTGCTTCTCCTCCTGCTTGGCGTGAGTCTCCGACTCCTTGAGCTTTTCCTCCTGACTGCCATTGAAGTACTGCAGGCAGGAGAGGCCCGAGCTGATGTGCTCCAGCGATATGCTGCAACGCTCGACGGTCGTGGCCAAGAGCGGGGCTGGCTTCGCCTTCTTGGCGTGCGACTTAAAGTCCCTGAGGGCGTCGCAGATGTGGCGGACAGCCACATTAGCCCTGCCACCGCCCTGCTCGCTGCTCTGGTAGCTCTGCTCGCTGGGATAGTCGGTGTTAAATAGCTCGTCCTCGTAGTCATCATCCTCGTCCTCCTCCTCTTCGTCGTCGTCGTAAAGGGACTGCTCGTCGGAATCCTCCTCGAACTTGGGCGCCTTGGGATCAATGCCCGCCGGCACATGGAGATCCGAAAGGATGTAGTGCGAGGAGCTAACGATCTGCGGATACTGCTCCTTCGGCAGCAGCTTAATACAGTTGTCCAGCAGGGCGCGTATGTTGCCAGCAGCCTTGGGACTGATGCGCGGCAGCGTGTTCTTCATGTTCCGGGCCACCGAGTAAAGTAGCATGCCGACGGGAACGGTAAAGGGATTGACCTGCTGCTGCGGCGGATCGCCCTCCGCCTTGTCAGCCGCCTGACTTTGGCAGAGAGTGGTGAGGTCGTACAGCTTGACAACGTCGTCGTTGCGCCCCTTGAACAGCCAGTAGGTATGGCCCGCCTTGGTGGCGTTGGCCTTGAGGAAGGCCAGTATATTCTGGGCCACGTTGCGTACCACCTGCGGCGAAAACTGCGAGTTCTCCAGGTAGGGCAGGTCCTCAGTCTTGATAATCTCGTACTTTTGCACAATGCCGTCCAGGTGGTAGCACATAACCACCTCGGGCACGTTGCACATAAGGTTGTCCAGCCAATAATCGATGCCAGTCAACACGTTGATAGGCTGGGCGGCGTCCCTCAGGCGGAGGCTGATGCATGGCCTGTTGGGACCGCCGAAAATGGGCATATCGGTGCCGATGAGCATGCGTATGTCCTCGAAGGTCCACACCACGTTCCTATTGAAGGCATGACTAGATTTCGGATCGGGCACATTCTCCTCAATCTTGGGCTCGGGCAGCACGGGTCCCGTGATGGGCAGTCCTTGCCGTCTGCTGGTCAGCTGCGTGGGCGTGGTGGCCACATCGTACTCTAGTTCCTCGCCCGTTTGCTTCAGGCTGTGATACAGGAACTTGGAGAGCAGATTTTTCGTCTGAAGCGCCTCGCGCGTTCGCTCTTTTAGGCAGTAGTTTTGCTGCGTGTCGCCGTAGGTCAGGATGTGCTCGAGGATGAACGTACGCAGCCACTTCCAGTCGTCGTCCGCCTTGCGCAGCAGATACTTCTGGATGTCGAACTCGTCGAGGAGCAGCGTGTTCCCAACCTTGTGCACCACCATACTGATGGCGCTCTGGGCGCTGTAAGGCAGCTTTAGCAACTGCTTTATGTTCTCCGCGTCGCTCACCACGTCCACCTCGCCCACGCAGTCGGGGAACATCTGGCCCAGCCGGAAGCTGGCGAAGCCCGCACTCTGGTACAGCGCCTGGTGCAGCCCGTGGCTGCTGTGCGACGTGGTCAACCAATTGAGAGGCGGCAGGTTCAGGTTCGTGTTGCACTCCAGCCGCTTGAAGTGGGCGGGCAGCGGCACGGGCGACAGCTTGATCACCGCCTGGCTCTTCACCACGTCCAGCTCGTGGGGCCCAATGCTACGGCAGGGTTCAATCTGTAGGGTAAATCAGTCGTTAGGTATCGCATTTGGATTGGGCTTAGTCTCACCTCTTCGTTTCTATCTTCCATGGTCTTAGGTGCTCATCGGTTACTGGACAAATTCCAATAAATCTGTGGAATATTCAAGAAACTTCGCGTAGAATGTGTTTTTGTTTTGCCGGCACAGCTGGCAGCTGTCGGTGTTGTCCAACACTGTTGTGGTTAGCAGAGCTGTCAACTTGTTCTCAGGTCAGGGCCATTGGCGTAGGCATGACTGGTAATAATCTGGGGTTTTATGGTACATATACATCTATTTATATTCGCATGGTATTATAATTTAATTCAGACTTGGCATGGCATCAATGGACCCTATAAAGCATATATATTTTCAAACAGCTTCATCATTTGAGTCGATCCAGCCGTTCATCTGTCTTTCTATTTCTACGCAAAACAAGCCTCGCAATTTATAGTTCGAAACAGGACGAATCGTACAACTTATATCATATGCAAATGTAGCTTACCAGAGGAAAACTTGGGAAATTAATAGAAAACAATTAAAACTTCACAGAACAGATGTTTGGAACTATAGTGCATAAATGCATGATCTTACTTTTCATTCATAATTAAATTCATTAATCTTTTTCTCACACGAAACCAAGAATTATACCTAATAGTTATATTTAAAATACTTTGCAATTTTTTAGTGTGTGATTATAACGATAGGATATGGTTTTCTAGTAAATAAGTAGTTCGATACTTATTTATTAATTTATTTTTTTCAATTGAAAATCCTTATTTTGCAGTTGGATTGTTTAACAAATTTAAATTTGTTATTAAATTAATGTGCTTATGTTGACCATTTTTAATATACAAAATTCACGAATTCTTTTGTGAATTAAAATGAAACCGCCGAAATTTCAAAAAATATATTTGTTTAACTGTAGATTATAGAGTTTCTATGCTTCTGAATATTACTTTTTAATACACTTCATTATGTCATAAATATTTAGTCTGAATTATTTAAAGTCGTAAATTCGAATTAAGGGATTCGTTTTAAACGCTTTATCTACGCCTCTGTGCGGAGCTGCCAGCTGATTCTTAAGAGACGTCTTGCAACACTGCCTTCACTATTTTGTTTTTCTACTCAAATAACCACCAACTGACAGCATATTTTCCCTAATTGGATATAAAACTGACTTAAAACGATGACGCTGTTCGCCCTCATCGCCCTGCTCAGCCTGCTGAACACAATCCTGCCGGACCTTATAAGGAAATACGTGAGTGTCATTCGTACACGTTAAGTCCGGCTAAACAAAACGTGACCCCTCGCTCCACAGCTCAAATTGTCGCGTCTGTGGGGCGCCAAGAACTCATCGGAGGTAAAGCAGCTGCAGAAGGAGGTGGACTCCGCCCGTGAGCAGGTAGAGGAGGTACGCGCGGCGGAGCACTCCGGAGAATATGCCAGGACCATCAAAATTATGCGCGCCGAGCGGAAAGTGGCTGAGGCGGAGGCCAAGATGAAGTCTGCTCGCGGCGTGGAGAATCTCATGCGCATGGGTATCGATACGGCGGCGTTCTACATCACCAAGGTGTTACTCTCCCTCATCACAGTGATCGTAAGTGTCCGGAATCGCGGCACGCCTGTTATGATCATCGATGAGGGCATAAGCTTGGCGCCTTTCACCGGACTTCTCAGCTTTCCCACCGGCGTGGCCAATGCGATTTCTGTGCCTGCCTGGGCTTTCTCCTGCAACCTGACCTTCCGACTCATCTACGGATTGGTAAAAAACCGCGGGGCGTGAGTTAACCCGGCAAATTCCTTCATCAAGTTTAGCTGTTAAAAGGCGACCGACATCTTAAACTATGTGCTTTGTTATAGTTCGCTATGCTTCACCACGCATCTACACATTGTAACGTCCCAATTTTGTAAGGTAAAAACACACAAAAATTAAAAATATTTTCAAAAAGGAGATGAGTTGGCTAAAAACGACATTCGAATTGCGCGGGCTTTCTGTAACGGTGCTTTGCAGCACTACTCGGCAGACCAGTATTGCAAAATACTCAAGGTGTGTATGCGTGTCATTTTCCACCGATTTCGATTTGTTTAGTGTTTTTGTTAGCCGAAAATGGACAAACTAAATGGAAATGCCCGCGAGCGGAAGCAAATCAAGCTGGGGGAGATCGACACCGGTCCTATCCTGGTGGCCCTGCTGCTGGGCTTCATTGCCGTCGGTGAGTAGGCCACGTGGTTGGTTGACTTTGGTCCCCGGGAGTCTCACCTCGTACTTGGAATTCCAACATTAATTGTTAATTAAATTCTGCTCTCTAGCCATCTTTGTGATCTTGCGACGCCGCTCGGCTGGCCGCAAGGACTTCCTTCTCACCGGACTGAGTGAGTCCGGCAAAAGTGCCATATTCATGCAGCTGGTCCACGGCAAGTTCCCGGCTACCTTCACCTCCATTAAAGAAAACGTGGGGGACTACCAGGCAGGTAGCTCATCCGTCAGGATAGTGGACATTCCCGGCCACTACAGAGTGCGCGACAAGTGCTTCGAGCTGTATAAGCACCGCGCCAAGGGCATTGTCTTCGTGGTGGACTCTGTTACGGCCCAAAAGGACATCCGCGATGTGGCTGAGTGAGTTCTCAGTCGTTTTATCTCTGAAACTCCATGCTAATCCATCTCTCTGGGCAGCTCCCTGTACACAATTCTGGCGGACAGTGGCACGCAGCCTTGCTCCGTCCTGGTGCTCTGCAACAAGCAGGATCAGACCACGGCGAAGAGCGCCCAGGTTATCAAGAGTCTGCTGGAAAAAGAGTTGAACACAGTGCGCGACACCAGGAGCCGCAAGCTGCAGTCCGTGGGCGACGACGACGTGAATAAGCCCATCACGCTGGGCAAGCCGGGACGCGACTTCGAGTTCTCACACATCGCACAGAATGTCCAGTTCGTGGAGGCCTCCGCCAAGGATCAGGAGCTGGGACCGCTCACCGACTGGCTGGCTCGCCTGCTGTGAGCAGACCTCCTCCGTCTCCATCCAGGACTGAGAACCAACTTGAATCCTAAGCGAACGAATGCGGAACACAAACAGATTGATATTTATTTAATAGCTTAGCTCAATGTCGCCTATGTATATGCCATGCCTATATGTACCGCCAGAATATGATCCGAGCATTGTTGAACACCATTTCCCCCTACCTTTGCTTCCTTCCAATTTTCCCCCGGCTATTTTTAGGTTATTATGCAAATTTTTTATACCTTTTAGCATTTATTTTCTGCTAGATTTTTGATTAAGAATCATGTATCGAAACGATTTATAAATGAAAACCAAGTAAGAAGCTT
>JAEIIG010036554.1:0-13000 GCA_018904695.1 Drosophila parvula | reverse complement strand
GTTGTAAGTCCTAGCCAGGTGCTGCGCTAGCTGGATGTGCTGCAGCTGATCAGCGCCCACAGGAACATGGGTTGCCCTGCACGGAAACAATATCAATGATTTATCCAATCTCTAAGAGCACAGCCAACCTACTTGTACAACATGATGTCGGCTGCTTGAAGAACCGGATAGACGTACAACCCCAGCGGTATATCCTTCAGTAGGCGAGACTTCTCTCGGAACTGAGGCAACTGGGCCAGGCGCGGCATGGTAGTCAATGAACTGAGGATCCAGTTGAACTCGGCGTGCTCGGGAATGGCGGACTGGACGAAGAGAGTACTCTTTCCGGGATCGATGCCGCAGGCGAGAAGTGTGGCTGCCATAATGAAGATGTTCTCGCGCAACAACGGCGGATTGTGCGGCATTGTGATGGAGTGCATGTCCACGATGCAGACGGTCACGTCGTCTTGGGCATTTTGTAGCTGCACCCACTGTCGCACAGCGCCCAAGTAGTTCCCCAAGTGCAGTGAGCCGGTCGGCTGGATCCCGCTGAAGATTTTCCGTGGCCAGTGCTGCATGGGCGGGGTGTGGGAACAGTTACATAAACAAACCAACCCATCAATTCTCTCACCGTTTGGGAGACAGCCGGTGGTTCGCTTGGCTGCTTCTGCTTACCGCCACCTACTAGCTGGGCGGTAGCCGAGGTCGCGCCCATAGACCGGGTGGCCAAACCACGCTGCAGTTTGCTCCTTGACTCGATGCGGCGCCTCTGGCAGTGCAGATATGGAAACGGTCCCTTCTTGGTCAGTGATGCCAAGCAGTGGCGTTGCTTGACAGCGCGAAACATTGCAATGACTTAAGAATTTTGTAGCCCAAACCTTCAAGCAAAATATGTCGAGAAATTCAATAAATAAATGCTTTTAGCCCAAAGACGATTTTGTTATTCTTTTGAATTTTTGACTTTGTCGACGTTGCCAGACTGTTTTCGAGAAGCCAGTGCTCGCGACAGCTGTTCAAAGTGATGCGGAACCGATTGATTCCCGCTGTATCTGGCTATAATTTTATGGCTACTAATAAGGAACCAAGCTGGTATAATTCCGTTATTATTTATTTGAAACATATTAGCCAGATTTAAATATATATATATAATGGACAGACCATTTTACTAAGGCATAATATCGGGTTTTTAAATGGTGTTGTATTTATTCTAAGCCTAATACACACAGTACATTGCATTTAACGCCTTGCGTCATTTTCAATATTTATGGTATGGTTTCCACAGTGAGAAGTTAACATATGCAGAGACTTCGCTTCGGCTGTCAGAGTTGATTTCGATTTCGGGGGAGTTTTATTCAACGCAGTGCAAAATATTCCAAAGCCTGGAGGGGTTGGATCTTGAAGAGCTTAAAAGTTGATGGGTTTACCGAAGGCAGCCGCCACATTCGCCTCTCGCAAGGCCTCAGCACACGTCTGAAATATAAGATATTTACGGGATATTAGCACAACTAAATTATACTTAAATAATAATTAAATATTTGTAGTAAGGGATCAATGAGATCCTATACTTACAGGATGTGCGTGGCAGACGCGAGCAATGTCCTCAGCTGCTGCTCCGTATTCCATAGCTAGCACCGCCTCGTTTATCAACTCGCCGGCAGCTGGCCCAATGATATGAGTGCCCAGAACCTTGTCCGTGGCCTGGTCAGCCAGAACCTTGACGAAGCCGTCAGTCTCGTTGTTGGTCTTGGCACGAGAGTTGGCCAGGAAGGGGAACTTGCCCACTTTGTAGGCCACACCCTCCTGCTTCAGCTGCTCCTCGGACTTGCCCACCCACGCGACCTCGGGATGTGTGTACACCACACTGGGCACGCAGTTGTAGTCAATGTGGACATTACCGCCGTTGATGCCCTCGATTGTGATGAGGCCCTCATCCTCGGCCTTGTGCGCCAACATGGGTCCATGGATGCAGTCGCCGATGGCATAGATGTTGGGCACCACCGTTTGGAAGGTGGCGTTGACGGGAATCCTGCCGCGATCGTCCTTCACAATGCCAACAGCGTCCAGACCAAGGCCCTCAGTGTAGGGACGACGTCCCACACTAACCAACAGAGCGTCGCACTGAATCTCTTCCTTCTCGCCGGATTTGGCATTCTCCACGGACACGGTGACGTTGTCGCCGCTGCGCGATGCGCCGATCACCTTTGTGCCCAGCTTGAACTTTAGGCCCTGCTTAGTTAGCACTTTTTGGAAAGTCTTGGAGACCTCGTTGTCGATGCCCACACCGCCGATTGTTTCCATGAACTCGATAGCGGTAACTTCAGCGCCCAGACGCGACCACACCGAGCCCAACTCTAGTCCTATGACGCCGGCACCGATCACCACCAGGTGCTTGGGCACCTTGGCAAGCTTCAGGGCACCAGTGCTGCTCACAATCACTTCCTCATCGATCTATAGAAGGTATTTATAGGGGATGTTGAGAGCGCTTTCGGGAATAGGAATATTAATGGTATTCCTGCACTTACTTCAATGCCCGGGAAGGGGGTAACCTCCGAGCCGGTGGCAATCAAGATATTCTTGGTCTTGACCGTCTCCGAAGAGCCATCGGATTTCTGCACCTTCACTTCGTTGGGGTTGACGATGCTACCAAAGCCGGTGAGCTGTGTCACCTTATTCTTCTTGAAGAGCATGGCAATGCCACCGGTCAGCGCCTTGACCGCGTTCACCTTCTGCCCCATGAGCTTCTCCAGATCAAGGCTGACGCTGCCGCAGTTGATGCCGCGGCTCTCCAGATCACCGGAGTGGGCCATGTGATAGTAGTGCGAATTGTTCAGCAGTGCCTTTGACGGTATGCAGCCCACGTTGAGGCAAGTGCCACCCAGCGTCGCTTCCTTCTCCACGCTGACCGTTTTCATGCCCATCTGGGCAGCCTTTATGGCGGCCACATAGCCACCGGGTCCGGAGCCGATCACCACAATGTCAGCCTCATGTGTGGTGGAGTAGCAGCGGGCATTCAGAGCGCCTAGAATGGCGGCGTTGGTGCGTAGAGGTGTCTGAAAAGACAGACAGGCGGTTAGTAGAGAATTACGGATTTGATAAGAAGTGCTGGGTCAGTTATCACGCCAACCGCACGCAGCTCGCACTAATCTCCGACAGCGTATCAACTGCTAATTGGCCCAATTAGCGACCTTGAAAAATGGCCAAACAAATCACTAGGCACCAATGAATTAGTAATGTCTGTCGTTTGGACATTTCCTACGATGTTAATGCATTTTCCAGGCTTTTCTTCCCCTTTTTGCGACCCCTCAGATAGGTTAGATTGCATAACTCCGGGCGAAAGGAAATCGAGAATCGCCTGATCCCTACCTTGGCAACTGCCGACACGACATGTCGAATGGTGGACTGCATGGCTGATGTGGCGGCGTTTAGGGCGAGTTAGGATTCTAGTTATTTGACTAAAAACACAACAATAAGTTGATGTGTATATTTTCGACTGCTTTTCGTGTTGTGGGGCTCGAGGCGGTCGCAGGGCTGGGAAACACTTTTCGATATCGGTCATATGATTCCCAGCGCGGTATCGATACTTCTAGAGAAATTTACTGCACTAAATAAATCATATTTGACTCTGACTATAAAATGTACAAATGATTTGAAAACTGGTTATAATAGATTAAAAAGAAATATATATACTTCAGACGAATGCTAAAGCTACAAAACTAATACAAGATGTATTTCATATACATATGCTGAATAATCGACAGATTTCTATGCACCTCTGTGCCGTATTAATCGACAGCAGTATCTAATGGGAATTTTTGGTATTTTTCTGCCGCGTTTACTTCGCGTTTTCGGCCCAGCCTCAGTTTTTCGCCAGCTTTCGCAATGCGGTTACACTGGTTCGCGGACACAACAAGATGGCGAGACCTGCTCCACAAATCAGTTAGAAAACGCCACAAGACCCGAAAACCGATTAAGTATTTGACCAGCCAAGTGTACGGCGTTGTGCACCGCAGCCGGGACACATATTGCAGTGTGTAAGCTTGGGCGGCGTTGCCTGCTAGCGAGTCGCGAACGGCACAACCTTCTGCTGGCCTTGTTGTTGCTGTTGCAGTTGTTGCTCTGCCTGCGTGTGCTTGTGTGTGTGTGTGTGCGAGGCGCGTGCGAGTGTGTGGGTGGGGGTGCCAGTGCCAAGATGATGAACAACTACGGCAACATAATGATGGACTCGCCGAGGTCGTCGCCTCACGGTGGCGGCAGATCCCCCGTTGTGGCCCGCCAGGACTCCTCCGGCACGCTGAAAACCACAATATCGCTTGGCAAGACGCCGACGATCATACACACGGGACCGTTCTACTCAATGAAGGAACCACCCGCCAAGGCGGAACTGACCGGCGACAAGGATCTCATGACCGAGAACGGGCTACACCACACGCTGACCAAGTTCAAGGAAAAGAAGTTCAAGGAGTCACTGGCCTCGTTTTTGCAGAATATACCCGGCATCAACGATCTGATCACACATCCCGTCGAGAATAGCACGTTGCGGAGCGTGATCGAGAAGCCGCCCATCGGCGGCAAGGAGCTCCTGCCGCTAACCCCCGTACAGCTGGCCGGCTTTCGCCTGCATCCCGGACCGGTGGGTTTCCCTTTCAGGGCCATTACAATATTGTAACTTTTATTTTGCTAATTTTCACGTCATAATTTTCACAATTTTGTATGTTTTATTTTTGCTAATATATCATATGTGCTGTCTTCTTCGAGAAATCCGTGTAAAAAGCAGAATAGTCCTGCATACACATAATGTATTTCTCATTTTCAACGATTAGCAAAGCTTTTGTTGTTCCCAGCAAATCCTTAAATATATTTCTTTTAAATTAATAAACTGGTTGAGAAGATAATGGAGATAATAATGGTTTAAAGTCGTGTTTAATTAGTTTGCCTCACACTCAATGAACGTTTATACATATATTTTTTTCTTTGATAGACTTATCTTTAATGCACTTAGTCACAGGTCAACAGATTTCTTAGTAGAAGTCATAAAAGTCTTCTTTGTTTTTAAAGAAAGAAAATCATATTCCTATTCCTCATATAAACCCTATATTAATTGACTGAATCCCTTGCAGCTGCCGGAACAGTATCGTACCACATATGTCACACCTGCGCGAAAACACAAAAACAAACACAAAAAGCACAAACATAAAGACGGCGTGACCACGGGACAGGAATCCACGCTGCTGGGTAAGTTGGACAATGAAACCTCCACTTAACCTGAACCTAAGCCTATATCCTTATTTTCAGATTCGGCCGGTCTGGAGACTTACGAGAAGAAGCACAAGAAGCAGAAGCGACATGAGGATGACAAGGAGCGCAAGAAGCGTAAAAAGGAGAAGAAGCGCAAAAAGAAAAATCAGAGTCCGGAGCCGGGCGTTGGCCTGCTGCCAGGTGGAGCGGGCATGGGAGGCGGCACAGCGGGAGTTATGGGCGCCACCAGTTTGGGATCATTGGGCGGAGGTCCTGGTCCCGGCTTATCTAGCCTGGGCGCCAGTATGGGTTCCGGAGTTGTTGGCGGCATGAACAGCTTCGCCTCGTCCATGCAAATGCAGCAGCAACAGCAGCAGCAGATCCCCATGCAGCAGCAGCAGCAGCAGATGTCAAGCGGCGGCCTTCTCGGATCTGTGCTAGGCACGAGCGGAGGTCCTGGAGGCGGTGGAGGTGGGGGCAGCGGAGTTGGGAGCGGCGGCGGTGGCTTACTAATGTCGCAGTTTTAGGCAGGGTCCTTTAGCAAAATAGACTTGGCTCATTACCTCTCATCAGCAGACGCCCCCAGATGCAACGATGGACCTGTGACAGTCCACTAAATGCAATTTTCTCGATAAAAATTCGTGTCTAGTTATTAATTTATGATTAATGTATATGTAAATTAGATTATTTTTTTAATTAGCCAACAATTTTTCGTTTGTTTACATCCGCTTTAGCTTAATGAGATTTATTTAGATGCAAGTTATGGTACAAAAAGCACGCAAAAACGTTTCCGCTCTTGATTCCAGCTCTTCAGCCCGTTCCCCAAGCCCAAATCCCAACACCCACGCATCCCCTACAACAAGCGCACCTTTTAGTTTTTCGCTTATACATATATTCTTTAATATTTAGGGCCAGTATTTTAATTCAATATTTCTGCAATGGTTCGTTCTTCCAGCAAAGTTTATAAACACAAAAGAAAGCTGAGATTCAAACACAACAAAAAAATGCCTGTACTATTAGTAATTAATTTTAGCGATTAGCAGCCTAATAATAAATGAATAAACAAGCAGACAAATGATCAAAGTGTGATTGGTGGTAGTTGCTGTGGATGTATGTATATTTAAATAATCTAATGTATATGGCGTTATGACTGATTCAAATCTGGCGCCGAACACCTGTTAGCACTCTGTTAACATTAACATGACTTTTAAAGACAGTCGCTTAACAGCATCGATTAATTTTGACAGCTTGGCGCATCAGTAACATTTCGTTTACAGGCGCAAACAGCTGCTTTATTTCTCAGGGAGTTCCTCAATCAAGAACATTAATTCATAAATAAAAAGTGATGTGTAAAAGATAGCTGGAATCTGCGCAGCAATTAATGATATCTCGGTTTGGCACCTGTTCACGGAAAGCAGCCATGACCATCTACAAGCAGACCTGCACGAATCTCCTGGAATTGTCCTCCGGCAAGGTGACCGAGTGGATAGCCAGCTTTGATTCTGTTATAACTGACTGCGATGGTAAGTGGGTGGCGGGTGTCTAAGAAGCGTGTGAAAGGATATTCACACAGGAAGTTGCGTTACATAAAGATATGTCTATACCAATTTTTCGGGTCAGCATCTGTCCGTACGTCATCAAGCGCGACCAGAGAGCTCACATTGCTGTTGTTGCTGCCTCGCCAATTTCAATGTCAAAGAGTGAAGTGCGTGATAAGAGCGGCCACGTCGCTCTTTAGATACCCTACGAATTCGTAATTGCGTGTCATGTAACTCTGTCTCGCAAAAGAAATCAATAATATCCAGCATTAAGGCCATTATTTTTGCTCTCGCAGGCGTTCTTTGGATCTATGGGCAAGCCCTGGATGGCTCTGCGGACGTTATGAACCAATTTAAGGCTATGGGCAAGTCGATTTACTTTTGCACAAACAACTCGACGAAAACCCGATCGGAGCTGCTAGAAAAGGGTGTTGATATGGGCTTTAATATCAATGAGAGTGGCATCATATCCACGGCCCATGCCACGGCCGCCTTTCTTAAGCGTCGCAACTTTAGCAAGCGCGTGTTCGTGATAGGGAGCAAGGGCATTACCCAGGAACTGGACGCTGTCGGTATTGAGCATACTGAAATCGGTCCTGATACCATGCAGGGATCTTTGGCCGAGTTTATGGATAAGCATTTAACGCTGGACTTGGACATTGGTGCCGTGGTCGTGGGCTTTGATGAGCATTTTAGCTTTCCCAAAATGATGAAGGCCGCCTCGTACTTGAACGATCCTGAGTGCTTGTTTGTCGCCACCAATACGGATGAGCGTTTCCCCATGCCGAATATGATAGTGCCCGGCAGCGGTAGCTTCGTTCGGGCCATCGAGACATGTGCAGAGCGGGCGCCGATAGTGATTGGCAAGCCCAATCCGGCAATTTGCGAGTCGTTGATTAGCCAGAAGAAGATCGATCCGGCCAGGACCTTAATGATCGGCGACCGCGCCAACACGGACATCCTGCTGGGTTATAATTGCGGCTTTCAGACCCTTCTTGTCGGCTCCGGAATCCATCAGCTGGAGGATGTGGAACAGTGGAAGCTGAGCAAAAATCCGGAAGACAAGAAGCTCATACCTGACATGTACCTGCCCAAGTTAGGGGATCTGCTGCCCGCGATTTTCAGGAGCCTGACGGGGGACAAATAAATGAGATCAGCATGCAATAACCGGACATATGTATGTTCGTTTGAGAGGAGGCTTTACTTTAGTTATGTTTATGCACGGCGATGGACAGGACACACAGCCATTTTTAAATACCTAACGTAAATGTATAGTACAATTTATTCGCCAGAATAAATATTTAACTATAAATAAAATACACCAGCATTTTGTAGCAGTTCGCAAGACGCCTAAGTTTATTGATATGCCCGAAGCGATTACCCTACTTTTCGTCTCAGTAAGCTTTATGAGGAAGGGAGAGGGCGATAGCGGTTTTCCACAATCATCGTGATGGGGAATCGCCGCTCTGCCATTGATTTAGTCGAGTCGCAAACATTTGGCGGAACAGTCTACGGCAGCAGAATGTCCAGAGACGGAGAAGCAATCAACTTGACCGATTTGTCCGGGGAGCAGGTGAGCGAGTGGCTCCAAAGCTTCGACACAGTTCTCTGCGACGGCGACGGTGAGTTAAGGGCAGCGCCGAAGGTGCGAAAGAGAGAGCGTCAGAGTGTTTACAAATTTTGAGCTTTGGCCAGAGTTGTCAGAGTTGCCTCGTCGCTAAAAGGCTGCACATATCGGTCACTGCTTAAAGCTTATTTGATCGCCTTTGGATCTTGGGAAATATTAATAAAAGAATATAATTAAAACTGCTGATTTCCGATAAAAGCATTTTCATATATTTTTAATGTAAATATTATTAATATATTATTTTTCAAGACAACAGATGATAAATATGCATCGAGAGCAAATTCCTATATGATATATCGACAAAAATATCGCGCTAAATATCATAAGAAAATTATCGTTAACTTTGATATATCGAATTAATATATAAAAATATATCGCAATTAAAGTTAAAATAAGCATACTTTTTAAATTATCAAAAAATATCGGAAAAATGTCTGTCTCTTCCCAATAAAATTGATCCGATACATATACAAAAAAGCTAATATTTCTACTATTATATTAAACGAAGCTAAACTAATAACATTTGCTTTGGATATAAACGATAGGCTTTATAATAGTTATAAAGATTTATTCAAATAAAATATCTAGAATGTTATGTATGTACATCATAACATACACCTACATATGTACATACATATGTATGTACGTATGTATGTATCGGCAAAAGCCAAATATTTGATTTATCCGCAATCACTAAATCCGCATTCAACCGCATTTACCGAAACTCGTTACATTTCGAACTGTCGAGTAAGCTAAACGAATCAAATATCCATTTGAGGCACACAGGCACTATTTGGGAGGATGACACGGCCATCGAGGGGGCACCGGATGTTCTGAATGCCCTACAGCAGCGGCTGGGCAAAGGGGTCTATATCATTACGAACAATGGACTGAAGACGCGCCAGGAGCTCTTCGAGCGTTCTCAGCGACTGGGCTTCCATCTGCCAAGCGACCGACACATCATATCGCCCACGGCTGCCATTGCCGACTATCTGGTTCAGAGTCCGGAGTTCGACGAGAAACGCCACAAGGTCTACGTGGTGGGCAATGCGGCCATAGCATGGGAATTAAGGCAGCACGGCATCGACAGCTACGGAGCCGGCGAGCCGGAGCAACTCGCTCCGGGGGACAAGTGGCCGGACTTTGTGGCTCGCGAGTTCGGAGAGCCCAAGGCGGCAGCGACGGATGTGGGCGCCGTTGTGGTCGGCTGGGATGAGTACTTTAGCTACTGCAAGATGGCTCGTGCCTGTCACATCCTTTGCAGCAATCCCAGCTCCGCTTTTCTAGTGACCAACCGCGATGCCGTTCACAAGTATCCCGGCTTCTGCATCCCCGGTACCGCCGCCTTTGTGGCCGGCATTGAGGCTTGTGCGGAGCGGGATGCGCTCGAGATGGGCAAGCCAAATCCCCTGGTCCTTGAGCCGCTGACAAAGTCCGGAGCACTGCGAACGAAGCGCACGCTTATGATTGGTGACTGGTAAGCGGGATTAACGCATCCTTTTGTGGCACTTCTAATGAGTTCCTCCCCCATGCCTTTCGTTTTCAGCCTGAAAATAGATGTCGGCTTCGCCAGCAATTGTGGCATGCTGTCACTCCTAGTGGGCACTGGCCGATACGGCAGTCTATCGGATGTCCAGCGGGAAAAGGGTAAGCTGCCACAGCCAGATGTTTATTTACCCCGACTGGGCGACCTTCTGCCCTATTTGTGAGCTATGCTGGGATCAGGTCAGGATCACCCGCAGGTATCAGCGTGTAAGAAACATCTAATTTTGGTTTCCACATTTATTTTATTTGAGTTTTTTCTTTAGTTTGTGTTTTTACACATACATCTGCTGGCACGTAACACTCTCTGCTGGATATTTTCCGTATATTAGATTGGGGTGCAAAATCAAAGGATCGAAAAATCCATCCATGAAAGAAACTAGATTATATACAAAATGAACAATTGCGTAAATGACAATTATGTTTAAATAAAATTAACGCGCATAGCGATTCTTCACCAACCATTTGAAGGTCTAAGGATGGATTTTAAATAGCCTAAATAGCCTGTCCCTAGACTATCATCGATTCCTTTAAATCGGGCTGAAACGTTCAACAATATATGTATGTATGTTTGGGCTGTGTGACTTATTTAAGTATTTTCTTATCGACTAATTATTACTTGTCCAGCCTGGAGAGCCTGGAGCATTGTTTTCCTAACAATGTTTTCCTATTTGTTCATGATCCCAGTTTCGTTTGCAGCTAACTAAATATATTTCACAACTAAGCAAGTGCAAGCATTAAAATGAATATTAACTTTTTACTAAAAGAAAACTAACTGTACAAATTAGAAAGGACACCCCCAGTATATAGAGAAATAATTGCCGAGAATAACACGAGCTCGTGCCCTCAAGGCAATTATATCCCGATATATGTATATCTACATATGGATGTACATATATTCAGGGGGTGTCCAGCATAGCAAGTCCTCTGATATGTTTGATTTGAATCTGTTTTCGGTACTTTAGCAATTTAGCGCGCAAAGAAATCCCATTAAGCGTTGTCGTTGTGTATGGTAGCAAATCAGAAAAAGAGCGTAACTGAATCTGAACAGTAAAAAACCGTATCCTCTTTCCTTATCCTGCTTCCTTTCCCAATCCCTATACTTTTCCCAGCCCCTGACCCAGCTCTTAGTTGACTGTTCGCCGCCGGCGAACGCTTACTGATTTCCTCGAGGACTCTGTCTAAATTGCTAAAAGGTAACATCAGGTGCTCGCGTCCGGCGTGCTGGCCAAGATGCGCGAGCTCCGCGACAGGTAGCCGTACCAGTAGAACACGTTGATCAGGAAGAACAGCAGCGGGAAGACGATCCGCGAGGCACGGTCGATCTTCGACACGGAATTGTACTGCGGTGTGCGTTTCCCCTTTCGCCGGGCCTCCATCTCCTCGCGGCGATAGTAGGACATCCTTCGGCGGCCCACCGGCGGTGGACTCGCCTGATTAGCTGCAGCCGCTGAAGCTGCCGCCGCCGCCGCTGCCGCAGCGGATGTGGTCGGAGCTTCGTGGGCTCTTAGTTGGGTCTGCTCGTTGTCCTCCTCTTCGTCCGATGAGTAACCCACAGGTGGCGGCCTTCTCCTTCGCCGCCAGTCAAAGATCCTGAGCAGCTTCAGGGACCACAGACCATGACGACGATTGCGAGGAGTCCGATTCCTGGAGGTGAGCATGCCCAGCCGACTGCTTCCGGCCGCGTGAGGAGGAGGCATGCTGATCGCGCACATGGACAGTGGAATTACCTCGTAGATCTTGGACTCGGTGCTGTCCCGAAAGTCCGAGGACTGCTGCTCCGTCTCTGACTCCCCAGACTCCGAGTCTAGCTCCTCAATGATGAAGTAGCACTCCCCCGATCCGTACTTTGTGAAATAGTGCACCACGGCAAACTGTAGGATTGTGGCGAAGATGAAGGCGAACGAGAGGAACACAAAGAAGTCCAGGGCCGTGGGATATGAGACCTTGGGCAGATCGGTGCGCGCTTCCAGGCCGAGGAAGGTCATCGTCAGTACGGTGGTGATGCCGAGGGAAACTCGGTCCGCGGTGGCCTCGCGATTCAGCCAGAAGGAGACCCAACTGAGGACGACCAGCAGGCAGCAGGGGCCATATACCTGGATTAGAAAGTTGCCCATGTGACGCTGCAGGTGGAAGTTTACCATTAGCATTGAGTATTCCGCTGGAAAGAGCACGAAAGAATTATTTTGAAAATAGCTCAAATTATGGCATAGTTTCTGGCTATAACTCTTGAAATATTTTTAAATTTCCCCACTTACATGGATGATTGGACTCCAGAGTGATGCTGCCAGCCAGATTGGTGGTGGAGACTGCTCCACCGGCAGCATCCCGTCCAGTGCCGAAGGCACCTTTGTCCAGCTTTAGTCCTGTGCCGCGAACATGCTGATTCTTGGCCGCCGGACCGGCAAACGTGGTCAGCACTTTGCTGGTGGGCCGCGGCCGACCTCCACCGGCATGGGGCAGGTCCTTATTATTATATGGACGGCGTTGTGGTGTCGGTGCCGCCGCCTTGTACACAATGTCCGTCAAATTGCCAGCCGGACAATCGACCAAATCGAATTGCGACAGCTTCATGTCCTCGGCTATGGCAACGGCGGGTCGTTCTTTGTTCCAGCGATAGATGACATCGGACGTGGTATAGCCAACTGTTTCGATTGTATTGTTTTGTTTTTTTGTTTGCTAGGTGTTTCTATTTGTTTATTCAGCGCAATATTGTCAATTAAGAGGGTGGCATTGCGGAACTCAGTGGGTGCCCTTGTGTTCCCCATTTCGGGGTTTCTTTTTTATATCGCTTTGAATTGATTTGAAAAACACTTTGATTTCTGAAATACCCTTGATTATTTTTACAAATATTTTGATTCTTTCGAAGATGCTACTTGTTTTTAAGGCAACGCTGCTATTTCTTAGGGAGTTTGCTTGTAACCAGGTATGTTTTACGGTAAGAACATTGTAGAAACATAAAGACTAATGCAGTTTGTGTAATTGCTTAAATAATAAATAATTTGGTATAATATTTTGCTAATTAAATTAAGCTCTGTCTCCTAAGGGGGGAATTGGGAGAAAAGAAAAATCTGTTTTT
>JAEIIG010036546.1:0-17949 GCA_018904695.1 Drosophila parvula | reverse complement strand
TTTTTTTTTTGTTTTTGTTCGCCTCACTAAGCGTTACTAAGCCAACGAGTCAACGCAACGACAACGTCATGCCGAAAGTCGCTAATTGAAAGCGGGGTCCTCACAAAACCAGGCGATCGATCGCCATCCGAGGCAAGGCGGCCTATTCATTGAGCGTTTTTTCGCACGTTTTACAGTTTCGTTGTAGACTAGGAGTTTCATTATTTTATTCTCGCTTCGGTTCGATCTCTGTAACGTCGTCATTACACTCGAATGGGGCAGCAGTTCGTGATCCAAATGGCGAATGTGTAAGTATATAGAGCAAAGCATTCTGATATCTATTTATATCTTTATGGTGGTCACACGAACTCGGATATATTTGCAATTGTTTTGCCCAGACAGACATTCAAATGCCAAGGCTTAGACAGGGTTTCAATTATTAAACCGCCATAAAACTACGTGAATCCTCGTGATGGAAGGGAAAGCTACCCACCTTTCAATGGAAAACCATATCATACACAATTATGCTCGTGGGGAGGGGTATCACAGTCTAGGTTGGGCCCAGTTTTGTTTTTGATATGTAATTTAATCGCAAACGTACGAAACGGTAAGTTTTTATTGCGATTATTAACTGTAAACAAAGTTTTCCAGTGGCCCAAACTTACGCAATTTCAGTGACCCAACCTCAGCTATATAGACAAGCGTTTTTGTTTTTTTTTTTGTGAATGAAATTTATAGTAAGAAGAAAAGTGTTATGTTTTTAAGGTTTATATATTTTGAAAGTACTTTTTACTTTTTCATTTAACTTTTAAGGGACAAAAAACACATCAACTGTTACTCTTCCAGTCCCAAAAAACTGTGTCACAATATTTGGGAGTACAAATAATATATTGTGAGGAAAGAAGATTTTTAGTTTAAATACTTTCAACGTTAGAAAAACAATTGGAGAAAAACTTCGGTTAAAAGGGGGGAAAAAAAATGGTTCAATGTCGCTCTCTCAAGATTGCTCTATCCGTTCTAGCCTGTGCCCAGTTCTAGCCTGTGGGTGTAATAAATGTTTTCAATATAAATATCATCATAGTGTAGTAATTAAATTTTGAATATACATACATATACTTCACAGGTAATGTGTTAAAATTATTTTAAAGAACGATTCAATTCCCAAATTCACATTAAAATAATAAAACAGAGAAATCATATTACCAGCCAATCCAATCCAATTACAATCAGTTAATATTATTTTGCAAATAATTTAGTTACCGGTTCTAGTCGGTCCGTTCAGCTTCAAGAGCAATCAGCGGGCTTTCCCATTGCTAATTTAATTGTTTAAACACGACATTGTGCGGAGAGTGGCCAATGATTGCCGAAAAAGGTGTCAATATTTGTCAGAGAATAATCGCATGATTATCACATGAGCAGCCATAGCTCGTCGGAGGAGCTGGAACTCTTCCTCGCCGATTGATATGATATGATCTAGAATGCAATTGATTATGCAAACGTCAGACACTTTTTGCAGTGGAATATAACAAATATTTGCTATCGATCACTGAGTCCACACAACGCCATCGAATCGATCAATAAAACTGTAGTAGTTCATCAATATAGAAGTGTGTTTTATCTCTGTGTTAAAGGCGAAGCTCACGTGCCAGCAGTTAGCAACATTTAAACGAAGCTGTTGTTGTTTATCTTGGGTCCGGGACTTGTGAAATTCATACTTTGTGTATCAAGAGGCGGAGATCAGCTAATAAAAAGCTGTTACACAGCACAGATCGCGGAACAGCTCACTTAAGATGCTCCGCCAGTCGCAATAACTCAATTATTTGGCCATAATAAAGCAACATCAAATTGAATTGAGACGATTTTACGAGCGATCTGGTAACTAGACGTGCTCCCTGCATAATAAATACTTAAAAAGACATTAAACGAGGCGCTGGAACACGAATCCCCGAATACCAATCAATCTCTTGATACTCTCTCGCCCAGTTTTGCATAGAAGGCGCACCTGCGCATCCGTGCCGGGAATCGCAACTGTGCGCTACAGTTTTATCAATTAAAAACACCTAGACTCGGCCAACGAGTCCGATCGGAATACTCTATCAGTGTCTCAGATCGAATATAGCGCTGGCGTCATCCGAAAGTCCGACTAACATATCAATTCCGGCGACAGTTGCGATTTATTTTTGGCCAGAATAGCGACTTCTCCGTCATGAATGGCTTAAAAATAGCAACACTACTTATCAGGGTATAATTGATTAGCGCGTAGTACTCAGGGCCCATATCGGAATTGGATTCTCAATCAATAATTCAACCTTATCAATTGTTTTTCTACTATCTACCGGATACATTCTGTGGCATACTTTCCCTATCACAACCTGCGCCTAAAAGATGAAACAAAGCTCACGTTGTCATCGAAACGTACAAAAATCTTTATTATAAAAATGCAATGCACTTACGTAGGTTATAAATTACAAAATAATAATAATAAATGGCCATTTTTAAACAATATGCAACAAAATTTGGGGTAAGGAACTGCTTAAAATGGCAAATATCGTGCTGAAATTGCAACTTTGGCAACAGTTATGGCTTAATTTGGTTTCGAGCTTACAGAATCAATGCAAAAGAAATGCTACAAAATGCTAAGAGGGGTTTAACCGAAACTAACAACTACTATTCGATGAGTTTGCACTTTAGGTCAACGTTTGTTTGTCATGATTTATAAATATGTATAGAAATATGAAGTAGAATTGACTTCCTGCTCCAGTCCCTATTCTTCTTTTTCGCTTTTGTTTTTGGTTTTCAGGTTTAACGAGTCCAAGTTCTTCTCCGCCGCCCATCGAGAGTTTCAAGCGTACACACATAAATATATATGGGAGATTTGATGGCTGGCAAGTCAGCGTGATGTTTCCTTTCTTTCTATTAATTCGGTGGGCAGCTTAGTCCTGCTTCTCCTCCTTGGCGGACATGAAGAGCTTCTGGCAAGTGAAGGTCATCGAGTCTATGAAGGGAAACAAAAACCATACAACAGTTGGACAATTTGGGGTTGCTTGGCTGGTGTTAATGCTCACCAATCGCCTGCTGCACCCATTTGGGCTTATTCTTCCACACCACGCCGCCGTAGTAAAAGGGTATGCCAATTAGGGTGATTAATACCCCCATGCCGACCTCGTAGGGCGCCACATATATGGGCACGACGACGAGGAAGCCGCACACGATGACAAATAGGGCGGGTATCCACACGGCGACCTGTCACAGACACAATAACAATATGCTATATTATTTCAGAGTTTAAAACTATACGAGTATACGAATTACTATAGGTAGTCTTATCAGGTATTTTATATAGAAAACACCTTCTTCTTAAATAAATTAATTCAAAAATGTTTAATTGATTAAAACATATATATTCTCTTTATACTCTGCCTAGGCGTTGAATTGAGCACGACGCTTTTGTAGGTCTCACTCTTATTTCGCCAATGCGAATGCTGTTTGTTATTGGATTGCCAAAAGTTTGTGATTCTTTTTGCTGCTAGAAAAATGTTTAAAACTGCAGAGTTAAAAAAACCGAGCTTTAAAAAAACATGTATTTGTGTATCTCTTTATGAGTATTACCGATTGATCTGCCTGATCACCCCTGCCTTATAGTGCCTAAGGTCTAGTTGTTTATATACGGACAAACGGACCAACGAGCTCACGTACTAACGGTTAAAACGACTAAAAACTAACCAATCGTCACCGATTCACCGAAACTCACCTTAATTGGCCGCTCCATACTGGGCCGGGTATAACGGAAATATAGAACCGCCGACACCGACAGCATTATAAAGAACGATTCCACGATGCTGGCGTAGGTGATCAGCACATACACGTCGCTCACCACCAGCATCACAATCGAGAGAAAGCACTGGGACAAAAAACCAAATCAATTAGGGACTAATACGTAATATATCTTTTGTGTTGTAATTAAGCGGTGCTCACCAGAAACACGAGGGAAGGCAGCGGTGTGTAGCTCTTGACGCTGATGTGTGACAGTATAGCCGGCATATGTCCGTTACGGGCACCCACAAAGCAGATGCGGGAGGAGGTCATGATGTGAACGGAGAGGCCACCGAAGGCCGAGATGGCCACCATAATGGGAATGACCAAAGAGAAGGCGCCGAGAATCTTATCCCCAAAGGTCTGCGTGGAAATAGATAGATAGAGACAGAGAACAATTAAAATCAGTTGACAAAGCTGATCTTGCTTCAATAAGCAGCAACCAATTGTGTTTGTATTGGCGATTCCGATCAAATAAATTAACTTTTAAGAGCTATAAATAGACCACAAAATTGTGCTCTATTTAAAATTTAGAATTTAAAGCCTAGCTCGAGTTAATGTTGAACCGACTGCTGATATAGTTTCCCGCCTAATCTCATTGAAAAGTGGACCGGGGTCACTTGGATTCTCACCACAGCAATGGCATTGGAGGCTATCATCTCGGTGGGCGACAGCACCGCCAGATAAGCCATGTTGGCCAGCACGTAGATCCCAGTGACCAGCGGCAGCGAGATGTAAATGGCGCGAGGGAGATTACGATATGGATCCCTTAGTTCCTCGGTCATAAAGTTCAGATAGTTCCATCCGGCATACGAAAAGATGCCGGAGTAAAAGGCCACAGACAGCTTGCCGGGATCAGTCTCCGTGTTTTCAAACGGCCGCTCAAAGTTCTCCACGTGGCCCATGAACATCCAGACCAGTCCCACGATAATGATCATGACCAGAGCGGCGATTTTGGTGAACATGATGATGTTTTGCATCTTGGTGGTAACCTTCATGTAGTAGCAGTTCAGGTAGGTGAGGAAGCAGATCGTTATGGCGGCCAGCAGTTGCAGGGCCGCCTTGGGAATGTGGCAGGCGCCGCCGAAGAAGGGTTCCAGCACATACGAGGCGAAGGTCAGTCCCATAATCGCATTGGTTGTGGGCCTGTAAGAGATAAGGCCACATAATCAGTGGACACATCATTTACGCAGACTGCATGTCCATTTCGATAATATTCGCATGCAAAAAATGGAAAAACAAATATTTAAGCTTATCGCGGTCTCAAATGGCAAAAATAGCAGGCAATAAAACGATTAGTGCAGCACCGGACGAACTGCCTCAATAAAAAGAATTTATTGAGAGGAGATAAGCCTCTGCGTTTCACTTTCTAAACAACCTTGACAAGCCGGCTGGATCTACATTGATCCTACTTTCTAGGCTAGTTTTAGAATCGACCCTAGTCTCTGGAAAAGAGTAACTAGAAAGGCTCAACTGAGAACACTCGCAAAGAGAAAGAATGCAGGCAGGAAGGGTTCCTTCGCAAGCAATAAATAAATATGAAATTGATAAGGAATTGTGAAATCGAACAGACACATTATTATTGTCTTTTTTGTTATCAAACCTTCATACAGATGTATGTACGTATGTATTCTTGTTAATAATTAGATCGATAACCAAATCAATCAGCATTTGAGCGATTTCTATTTCATTGCATTTCATTCTATTCGAAATATCCCTAAAGGAAATTAGTTCTAAATAAATGAATAAATATTTTTAATTTAAGCCAAACACTTACACAAATATCATCATGGCATCCCAGAGATATAGAAACGCCGGCAGTGATCCGTACGCCTCGAAAATATAGGCATAATCCCCTCCAGACTTGGGTATTGCAGTGCCCAGTTCCGCGTAGCAAAGAGCTCCGATCATAGACAGCAGACCACAGAGAATCCAGATGACCAGCGATGTGCCCACGGATTCCACTTCCATGATCACACCCTTGGGCGAAACGAAGATCCCGGATCCGAAGATAATGCCCAGGATGATGGCTACGCCCTCCAGCAGACCCAGCTGCTTCTTGATCACGACCCGACTGCTGTCCGATTCGGCAGATCCTTCACGATTTTGAGATGGTCCGGGGGTCTGATTAGACGGACTAGTGTTGTTGGAGGGCACTATGCTGGATGGAGGGTTTCCGGAACTCGGTGTGAGCAGGACCATTTCGCTCGAGGGCGACTGCAAATCACCGGAGACTGCCATGGTTCGGTATTAGCTGGAAGGCATGGAAATGAGATAATTTATAGGATTTATAGGAAAAATATGAAATTTATGACCCTATATAGTATTTTCTATTATCTGTGTGATATTAAATACTTTGTATTCTAGGTCCTAGTTAAAGGAATCTAGGATATATAGAGGAAATATAATACTTTAAGCTTACCTAATACAAAATCTATAAAATAACAAGAAATTGTCTAGAATATTTAAACAACTTTTTAATTCAGGACATGCTATTATGAAGTCTAAGAAGTACTAGGAGACTACGAATTTGAAGTAATCTAAGAAATATAGAAGAAACGAAATACTTGGTGCTCCAGAGATCGTAAAATTCTGTTAGAACCAAACAAAAATTCAGCACATATTGCATAAAAACCTAAGAATTTAATGATATACAAAGCTAAATACACTAAAAACCTGAATAAAGAATTAAAAGGATTCAAAGATATAATGCCCTATCCTTTTATAAACCTTATCAATTTCGCTTTCATACAAAATTCCAACCGAAAAGAGAAATTAATATGGAAGGTCAACTGTATTTCTCCTTATTTTTTATTGGGCCGATGGAATACTTTGTTATCCTTATCCTGCAGCGAGCGAGCGGGCTCTCGTCGGTGACACAATCTTCGCACGCGACGTTTGGAGACGAACTGGCCGTTGTCCCGTTAATTGATTAAACGAGGCAAGTGTATTTGTGGGTGTGCCTCCGCTCGCTGGGTGTGGGTGGGTGTGTGTGTGTTTCCCGTGAGAGTATGTTTATTAATGTGTATTTTTCAATTGTATGCGGCGGCAGGGCTTATCATCTCCTGTCTTGTGGTCTCTTCCTCTTCTTCGCCGCTGCCGGTTAGCGTTACTTTGTTTTGCTCCGCTCTTCGTCAGCTGGCTGTCTCGCTCGCACCGCTACACACACTGCCGCAGCTGCAACTGTTTTTTTCGCACATCCAATCGCGATTTGAACTAAAATTTGGACTTTGCGGCGCGGAATTCGGTTAATGGGTCTGGTAAATAAAAGCTGACATCGATGTAACCGCGAAATTGTGCAATCTTTGCGGTTTAATTGTTTAATTGGCACAGTTTCGCTTGTAGGTTTTTTAACCCCACGTTTTGGTCATATTTTGGGCGGTGTGACCAGTCGTTGATTGATTCAAAAATATCTCAATTTAGACTAACAAAAAGTTTCCTCTAAACAATTTAAAACAAATATAAATTTTTGAAAATTGTTTTTAATGTCTGAAATTAAATAACTATTTATTAAATAAACATACATCTTTAATTTTTAAGTACTTCTATTTATTTTGTAGCGTGTGAACTGGTTTACAGTGCCATTTTTCTTCTTTCAAGAAATTCTTAGTATTTTTCGTGAAGTTCTTAATGCAAAATAATAACTTTCAGCGTGTTTCCGTTACAAAAAGATATACAAGCATTTTTATCATTTCATCGTCGTTACCCTTTTATTATAGGTTTTCTCTCCTCTACTTTTTGTCCTTGGCCTGCAGCTTGTTGTGGATCATGTCTTTGAACTGCGACAGGATCTTGTTCTCGCGCTTCTGACGCTCCTCCTTGCTGAACATGGCCAGCGCCCGCTTCTCGTCGGCGGAGTACAGCTGGTTCTCCTTCCGGATACGCACCGCCTCCATGCGCCGGTGCCGGCTTCCGCTCATTACATAGCCCACCGACTCAAAGTTGGCGATCTCGTCGGACGTCAGGCCGATCTCTCCACGCCGTGGAATCCTCTTGCCCTCAGCGATGTAGGCAGCCATGGCAGCCCCTTCGCCGGGCAGCAGGGCCTTGCCGAAGTCTTTTTGATTGAGGCTGCCACCGGTGCGTAGTGAGGGACCAACATCCTCGTCGTTGTGGTTTGAACTGTCCTTGGACTTGGACCTGCCGCCACTGGATGAGGAGCTTTTCTTCTTTGACTTGCCCAACTCAGACTTCTTCTTTTTCTTTTTTTTTGATTTCTTATCTTTTTTGCTTGTTGTGGACTTCTTCCTTTTGGATTTCTTAATTCCTTCGTCGGTTTTCTCCAGCCATACATTATCCTCCTCGGATTCATTGTCGCTTTCGGAGCTAGAGCTGCTGGTGAAGTCATCGCTGCTGTCCTCGCTGCTGGACTCACTGGAGGAGGCGGAGTCCTCCGAGGAGCTCGACTTTCTGCTCTTTTTCTTCTTAGTTTTCCTGGATTTCTTCTTTACTTTCTTGTCAGACTTCTTGCTTTTCTTCTTGCCCTTCTTTTTCTTTTTCTTGGGTCCTAGGTAGGAGCCCTTGACCAGCTCTACATCGTCATTTTCTGGCCGTGATGGACTTTTCCCCCAGACATCCGGAACGCCCTCCTCGCCGATGCGAACCCGCTGGTTCCTGCGGGCATTCACATTTGCATTGGAGTGATGGCCACCGACGGCGCCGCGTCCTCTTTGATGGCTTCTACTGGACGGTTCGGCGGAATCGTTGATAAAACTGCCTTCGGGGGCTCGGCCGCGGAAAGGATTCTGCCGCCGGTCGTTGCTCTCATGGAACCGATCGTTGGGCCAACGTTCCACGGAATTCTTTCGGGATTTTCGACGGCCAGATGAGTTTCTGGAGGAACTGGGGCTGCGGCTGCTTCTGTCGGAGCTGCTGTCGGTCGAGGAGCGTGTACGACGACGCCGAGGCACTGCTTCTTTTTCCCTGGAACCTCGGGAGTTGCGATTAGAAGTCCTCTCCCTATGACGCTCCCGTTCCCCGTCTTTTTCTCGGTCCCGGGAAAATGAATTGTGATGCCGGCTCTTCTGGGAGCGATACCGTTCTCTGTTTCTGTCGGAGCTGCTGAAGGACGAGGACCGTGTACGACGATGCCGAGGCGCTGATTCATTTTCCCTGGAACGTCGGAAATTGCGATTAGAAGTCCCCTCCTTATGGCGCTCCCGCTCCCGGTCTTTTTCGTGTTCCTGGGAAACTGAATTGTGATGCCGGATCTTCTGGGAGCGATACCGTTCTTTGGAATCGGATTTGCTGCGTCGGCTGCGCTCCCTCTGCCGGCTGCGACTCCTGCTACGTGAGCGCATGGCGAAAAATCTTAATTTTCAAGAAATTTCACCGAAGAACGCAAGGCATTTGTTTTCTCAAGAGGTGGCCCACAAGCAATAGACAGCCTACCGATAACTGCTATCGATAGACATCAGCTGTTGGTGCCTCACACTGAATACGAGAAAAAACAATAGGAAATACGTTTTTTCCGAAAGTAAACGTAATGTATAATCAAAAATGGTGTAAATGAGGGAATAAGTTATCAATACACCGCAAATGGCGCGCATCACGTGGAGAGGGCACTCGAGCCCGGAGCTGCTGTAAGTCGACATTTTGGTTCAGCTTCTAATTGAAAAAGCATTAAACTGTCTTGATGTTCTTCCTTATTTTCGCTTCATTTGCCGGGCGCCAGCTCGATTTGTCGACTTCGTTGGTCCTACATGAAGCACTGCTGGCACTCGTTGACCTTTAACGCCCACATGAACTCCTCCTATGCCTCGGACGTCTGCCTGACCCCCATTTTTTGGTTTGTGGACAACTACATGGGATGCCTGGGACCGGTAAGACTGGGCAACAAACTTCGAATTCATTTTTCATAGTCGTACTCCTTCAGTTCTTTGTGGTGGGCGTGGCTGCCCTGACCACTTCTGTGGTCAGCATTGCCTACTGGATCGGCTTGCCGTTTTGGTGGGCCAAGAGCCAGCTGGTCACCTACTTCCTGCTCGTCGTGGGCAATTGGCTTCTCCTGAATGTGATATTTCACTATGTGATGGCTGTGATCACGCCGGCTGGCAATCCCCCAGAGGGCGTGTCCCTTGTGGAAGCTGTCAGCATGTGCGGCAAGTGTATAGCCCCGAAGCCGCCCAGAACGCACCACTGCTCCGTGTGCAATCGCTGCATTCTCAAGATGGATCATCACTGTCGTGGGTACCCTTACATTTCCTCAAGGTTTCAGTTTCTATCTATAATCCTGTGTAGCCTGGCTGAATAACTGCGTAGGGTATGCCAACCATCGATACTTCTTCCTCTACATGATGTACACTACGCTGGGCTGCCTGTTTCTGATAGTGGCCGGCCTGGAGATTGGACACAAATACCTGTGGCTGGATCATGGCGAAAGTTGGACAGAGTTGGAGCCCCTGGAGGGGCAGCCAGTGAAGTTCAACCTGAGTGGCCACATTATACCAGTGGTAAGTTGCCCTTAATCTTTTTATCTTTCCATAAAACGCAGTTAAATTCTTCTATTCGCCTTCCACAGACCCACCCCCATGAATACGATGAGTTTATGCTGCCTCCAGCTGTGCACAACCTGCCTACACCCTTGGTGGACACGGACGCCCCTTCGCCTGGCCGACGACGCGCCCTGTGGTTCATGGCCTTCACGAATGTCTCGGTGGTCATAGCTCTGGGCAGCCTCTCCATCTGGCATGCGAAACTCATTACACGCGGCGAGACAAGCGTGGAGTCCCACATCAACGAGGCGGAGCGAAAGCGGCTCCTCCAGCAGCAACGCATTTACATCAATCCCTATCATTTCGGTACCAAAAAGAATTGGAAACTGTTTCTGGGTCTGGTGCGAGGCAGGTGAGTGCGTTTTATTGTCACAAATTCCCCCAGTTAATGAGCTTTCCTTGTAGATCCTTTTGGCGAACTGTTTTGCTGCCATCCTGGCACAAGCCAGAGGGCACTGGCCTCAGCTTCCACACGGTGCACGATGCCCCCTTCGAGGACGAGTGGCCATAGTCGGTGTCAACAAGTCAGTTTAGCGAAATTCCTTAGTTTTAAGTTGACAGTTTAGGCCTAAGCACAACTAGTTTAGTCCTAATGAATCCTTTGACTCCAAAGCTCACACAAAATAGCCATAAATGATGAGCAAATGCCGGGGCATACCTTGTTTCCATAGCGACTAAGAGCACAACGACGCTTTTTATACATACCAAGTTTAATAATAAAATACATACTTAAACTAACCTGTTGTGGTTGCCCTGGGCAGCCTGTGCCGGTATGCCAAGGTTACGCCTTGCTGCGTTTTGTCAATAGAGAAAGTGCAAAAGAACTTCCAACGTGAACTTGAAAAGATGTCTAAGGCTTCAGGCTCCGAAGATGAGCCGCTGGTGCCAGACGATTTCGATGATGATTTTTACAAGGAGTTGTGCGAAAAGATACCCGAGGTAGGGCGCGAGCGTGCATTCCTTAAATGATAATAGCTTTAAATACATCCCGTGGCCATCTTCAGGCCACTAAGGCTCTGCGGCAAAAGGATACTCCCAATAATGCCGACAATGTCCAGCGGCTGCTCATTTGCGGCACTCGCTACAAGAGCGATCTGCGCCTGGAGAAGGAGCGCTGCCAGGAGCTGCGTAAGGAAATTGAAGGCCTGGAAGCACGCTTGGACACAGCGGCGCGAGTGAGTAAGATGGACATGGCCACCATAGAGGAGCTAAGGGGCGTCATAGGTAAGGCACTCCTTTAATATAACAAGTTAATATGTATTTAATTATAATATTAACGATTAGAGGGCGCTTGGAAGCAAAAGGATGCTGCCCAGATACGTGAACAATCCGCCCAGGATGAGGTACTGAGTCTGCGGGAGAAACTGGACGAATCGGAGCAGATGGTGGCCCATCTCAATGAGAAGCGTCTGGCCATGAGCAAGCGAGACGATGGCAAGGAAAGGGAACGCCTCACCGCCGAGATAAACGATCTGAACAAGCGCCTGAACCTGCAGCGAACCTATGCCACCGAACTAGACAGCACCATTGAGGGATTGGAGGCCAAGAACAAGGAGCTGCTAAAGCTGTTGGATGTACGTTTTGATAATAATAAATATTATTCAATTTAAGGCTCTTAAATATTAATATTGTACCTTTCAGGAAACATCCAGCGATGCCATCAACCTGAAACGGAAGGTCGACGCCCTGACCAAGGAGCTGTCGACGATGAAAAGCGAAGAGTCGCGCTACCAGGAGCAGATATCCCAAATGAAATCGGCCAACGAGATCCTGACCAAGGTCAAGGTGCGTCAGAACCTCCAGATTCTGTCCTTGAAAACGAATCTCGAGCACCTGAACACCCAGCACAATGCCACCAACAATAAGCTGGCCAAGATTACCGTTGATCTGGAGTACACCGTGCAGGAGAGAGACAAGAATAAGCGGGCTCTAAACCAACGCATCAATTTGCTTAAAATGCGAGAGGATGAGCTTATAAAGGTACGTCAAGATAATGGCAAGCTGGCCAAATCGCAGGAGACCATAGCCCGGAAGTATGCTGGCTTGGATGAGGCCAAGAGGGAGGTGGAACAGGAAAACATAAGACTGAAGTAAGCTATACTTCAATCGATCCTTTATCCCCTTACAATAATGACTTTTCCAGAACCCAACTGGGCACACAGCAAAAGGAGCTGGAGTCCATGCGACGCGTGGTCCATCACTTTGAGAAGAACAACGAAAATCTCACCAAAGAGAGGGACTCCCTCAGGCGAGAAGTCCAGGCGGAGCACCAGCAGCTTGACCAAACTACCGCCCTGCATCAGGAGGCGCAGCACGAGGTGAGAGCCCTCAAGGACACCATCAGCACTATGGACATTAAGCTGAAGAAACTCACCGAGGATGCCGGCAAGCTCAAAAAAGAGAAAACCAAGAAGCTGGACGAGATCCAGCACTGGATAGACAAGCTGGATGCACTGCAGAGTATGTATCCTTGAGCTTAAATTATCTACTTACATTATTTATACTTATTTCCCAGACGAGATGCACCTGAAGGAGAACTACGAGATCGAACTAAAGCGCACGATCAGCGACCTGGAGGCCAAGTGCTCCAAATTCCAGCAGCAGCACGATATCCTTGTCGGCGAACGACAGACTCTGCAGCGGAATGTCCAGGTGGCCGACGATGACCGCCAGAAGCTTCGCGACCAGCAGGTCAATCTTCAGGCTCTCACAGAGAAGCTGAAGGCCAAGATCAGTTACCGCGATGCGGAGCTGTCCAAGCTCCAGCTACAGATCGATCGCATGGAGAAGGAGCGACGCCTGTTGCGAAACGACATCCGGCACGCTCAGCTGGGCCAGCAGCACACCAAGGCGGAGCTGCTGGACAAGCGGAAAGAGAACGACCGGCACGCCAAGTCGCTTCAGGAGGACGAGCAGAAGCTGGCGCGTCTACGAAAGGATGCGGACAACCTGATCAACGAGAAGAATGCTATCAGTGCGGCGCTGACCAAGCGAAACGAGGAGTACGAGCGACTGAGGCACAGCCAGGAGAACCTGCAGACGGTGTACGACCAGACCCAACGGCAGTACACCCAGTGCCAGGACGACATGCGTCTCATGGGTGTCGAGATCAAGAATTTGCGCACGGAAAGGGATGTCCTGCGGGCAGACAGAGAGAGTGCGGCGGATCTTCGACAAGAGCTGCTGCAGATGCATCGCATGCTTAACCAGGAGCGGATCAAAGCTCGCGCCCTCCAGGACGAGATGGTCACACCGATGAACGTGCATCGCTGGCGCTTGCTCAGCGGCAAGGACCCGGAAAAGATGGATCTTCTCGGCCGAATCAGCATTCTACGCAGGCAACTGCTGCAGCAGAACGTGGCTGCCTCGGAGCAGGAACGGGCCCTAAACGAGGCCCAGCAGCTATATGCTGCTCTCAAGGAGTTTATGCTTAAGCTGCCTAGCCACAAGGTGCGGGCGGAGCTCAACAGCGTCAAGGTGGGCTTATCCTAGTAGCTGGGAAGTCTTTCTTGTTTTTTACAGAATATTTAATCCCTCCAACAGGCCACCTTATCTGCCAAGGATCGCAAACTCAAGGTGCTCAAGGCGGAGCTCAGTGCCAGGGAGGCGGACGAGAAGTCCAAGAAGGAGAAGCTGGAGGAGATGCGCATCAGTCTAGCCTTGACGAAGACCCAGCTGCTGGAGGAGAAAAAGCACAAGCAGAAGCTCTTGGAGGAGCGGCACTTGCTGGAGCAGATGCACTGTTACTCGGCCCCTGCCCAACTCCCCAGAACACTGGGCGCTGGCTTCAAGATGGTCAGCAACTTACTGTAGGAGCCCGGATGTATTAGGATTTTATTCTTTTGATTGGAGATTCTTCGTTCAAACTAATTTTGCCAGACTTTTGACTCATTAAACCAGATTTTTTAAACTTTAATGTGTTACAAAACAATGTATTGTGTTCAAAGAGATACTATACACTCTTCGGGTCAAGTAACTTTAAAAGACTTTTACAAAATAGGGATAAGTACTTAATGTCAGATTCGGAGCATGTGTACCTTTTGTTTTGGTATTTTGAAAAATGTCGACTTTCTCCCAAAATAACATCAAAGTCTTTGCTTTCAAATGGATAGAGGTCTTTGGGAATCGAAAGAAAAAGGAAACGCCCATCTATGCTAAAAAAATTATGTTTTAATGCCTTCGTAGTAAAACTGATACCTTATAGAAACCCATATATGTACATATTTCGACTGCTTTTCAGCTTACACTCACGAGGGTCGACGCCTTCGCACAAGCCTCTGGTAATGAGCTGGATGAGGACCCAAAGAGCTTGTCCAGAAATCGCTCGTCGATCGGCTGCGGCCTGTGATCTGGAAGGGAATCACCGCCGCCATCAATGGCCGGCACCTTACCCTCCTGGTGCTGCAGACGCAGCTGCTCCTGGAAGCCCACGATCAGGCGTTCCCGAGCCTTCAGGTCGATCTCGTTGATCCGGAGCTCAGCGGTCATGGCTTTGAGGCGGCGCTTCTGCCGCCGATTGATGTTCTCCTGGATGAAGAGCTTTTCCCGCACCTGGGGAGTGGACATCCGCTCCACTTGGCGTTTGTAGGCTTCGTGCAGACTTACGGCATTCTCCAGCTCCTTAGCCATCTCCTCGCGCTGCACGGAAAGACGTAGGTTTCGCTTGAGAAGGAACTGCACCTTGCGTATGAGGTCGAAGCGACGCGGGTCCTTGCCCATGAGGACTCGCCAGCGATGGATGCGACAGGGGCGGGACAGCTCTTCCGAGTAGGCCGATACCCTCAGCCTCTCTTGGTTGAGCTGCCGCTCCAGTCGGATCACATTCTGGCGTAGATCCGCCCTATTGCCCACCTCCTTCTGCATGCACTCGTGCGACACTCGCAGGTTGCTCACCTCCAGCTTGAGCAGTCGGATGTCCTCCAGCCGCTGGTTGTACTGCATCGTGCCCCGATCGAGGGCATTCCGCATGATGGCCAGCTTCTCCCGCAACAGACGCACCTCATCGTTCCGCCTGACCATCTGCAAGCCCACCAGAGTCTTTTCCTTGGTCAACTCGTCTAGCGCACAGGACATGCTTTTGAAGCGCTTATCATCGGTGTCGATGGTAAGCTGGCCCTGCTCCACTCGGATCTTCATCTCCCGGAGATCGGAGCGCGTGCTGGCCAGCAGAAGGCCCTTGGCATGGATTTCGTTTTGCTTCTGGCGCACCGTGCGGCCCAGCTGTTCAATCTGGTTGCCCAGTGAGCCAATCTCCTTCTCGTTGGTCGTCAGCGAGTTATTCTGCTGGTTGATCTGGTGTGTCAGCTTAACCATCGTGGTTTGCAGGGTGGCGCGATCCCGGGAGCACATGTCCAGCGACTTGATCAGCATCAGCTTCTCGGAGTGAAGGGTCTCCATTTGCTTCTTGGCGTTCAGAAAATCCTGCTGCTTTTGCTGCAACTCCAAATGTGTGGCCTCCAGGCGCTCCGTCTTCTGATGCAGCCCATACTCGAGCCCACCGATCTTCTTCTCGGCCTCATTTAGCTCCGCCGCAAGCTCTTGCTTCTCGCGTGTCATTTTATACTGCTGCAGATTCTTAACGTCCAGGAGCTTGTGGGCTTGCAGCAGATTGGCCTGCAGGTCCTGAACCTGGTGGCGGACACCGGAGATTTCGTGCCGCACCATAGCCACTGTATCGTTGAGCCGAGTGACTTCTGTCCTCAGCTTGTCCCGCGAGCGTCTTATTTCTTCCTTTTGACTGGTCGCCTCGTCCAGGTTGGCAGTGACCACCATGATCTTCTTTTCCAGCCCCTGCATTTGGTTTCTGCAAGGAGAGGGAACATAAATTAATGATATGCATAACGACATACAATATTCCTAGATTTGTAAGCTCTCAATAAAAAATTCAACACAAGTACGTACTGATGCGACCGCGCCTGATCGTTTAGCTCTGAGTTCTTTTTCGCCAGTTGAAAAAACCGTCGCTCAAGATTCAGAGAGTCTTCCGCCTTCTTTTTGGCATCCTGCTCGGCGGCACGGCGGGCCAACTCGAGTTCTGCGTTATTCCGCCGCTGGGCGCTGCTCATATTCTCGGCTGCCTTGAGGCTCGTCTGCAGTCGTTTCTTCTCATCCTCCTGCTTGTGCCTCATCTTCGAGAGGGTGTAGTTATCCCGCGAAAGACGGTCGTTGTGCTGCTTCAGTGTCTCGTTGGTGGCCGTCACATCCGCCAAGTCCTTGACGACTTGATGTAAGTTGAGGTTCTGGTGCTGCAACGCCGCGATCTCCTTATCCAGTTGCAACTGCCGCTGCTGGGCTTTGTCTCGTTCCAGATTAGTCTTTCTAACCAGCTTATGGTTCTCCGATTCCGCCGTGTTTATCCGCACTTGTAGATGCGCGATGCTCTGATTGGCCGCATTGAGCATATCCTCTACGTGTTCGACGTAGATGCGGTTGGTCGTCAGGCGTTTCTGGTAGTCCTTGAGCTCCCCGGCCAGGCGATCGCGTTCCCGAAAAACCAGCGTCCGGATCTGACCCTCCTTGCTGAAAAAGTGTATTTAAAATTAAATTTCTAAGCGCGTTAATCCGCCTGAGGTCGCATATTCACCCTGGATGTTTCTGATCATTGGCAATCTTCTGACCCTCTGGGTGATCCATGTGCACCACGGACTGCAGCTGGATTTGCAGGATCTCCTCGCGATTCTTAATGGCATCCTCATTCCGCCAGGCCTCCTCTAGAGACTCTCGCAGCTTAGCCATCATTGCCTCCGAGGTGGAAGTGGCGCGCAAGGCGAGGTCCAGCTTCTCGTCCGCTGTGCGCATCCTCAGACGTAGTGCCTTGACCTCTTCCACCTCGGTGGCATAGTGGGCGTGGATTCTTTGGAGAATGTCCACGTAGCGCTTGATTTTGCCAGCCACAAAGGAATCACGGATGCTAAGGACCTGCACCAAGAGGTAGGAGTTCTGGAAGAACTCATCGTTGAGATCTTCCAACAGATCGATCTGTGCTGCCTCTACAGTATCCCTGAACTGAACAGCCAGGTTCATGGAACTGAGGGAGGTCTTGGACTGGCTGGCTTGGACTACCTGGCGGCTTGATAGGCTCTTGGCTGCTTTTCGCTTGGACAGCTTCATTTTAAGGGTATCAATTGGCGAAGGAAATGGAATGGAAAAAACGAAATCGCGCAGGATTAAATCCTCCGGGGAACAAGAACGAAAAAAAAAAAATCTACTAGAAATAAACCAAGAATTCTAACTGTGTCAGTGTGAAGTATAAGTGTAATGCATTATGATCGGTTTTGACAGCCTGAAATAAAGTGGAGAAATTTTTTGGGTTTTTTTAAAACATAAACAAAGCGCGTTAAATGAATACAATATAAATAGGAGTGCCTTGCCATGTACAAAAGACCAAAAGCAAGCCTAAAATTGTTACAGTTTAGCATTACCAAAAAGTTACCATTTCGATTTCCCATCTAAACCATTGATGCCCTACAAATAGACTCGCGATGGACTATACAAGTTTCGCTGCCCGAGCTCTGCACACACCGACAGTGTAAGCGTTCGTATGCAGTCGGCAGTGTCATTGCATGCGTGTGGGCACCACTGATCTTAATACATGTAAGAACAATCTATTTAATTTGTTTATTTGTTTATTTTTGTTTTTTTTTTAAGCATAAAATTGCATATA
>JAEIIG010036487.1:0-10713 GCA_018904695.1 Drosophila parvula | reverse complement strand
CTCGATCGACAAATTGTTTGCCAGCTATATAGCTTCCATAGGATTGAGAAAAATGTATGACAATTGCAATAAACTATAATTACTTAGGGTTTTTATTATTTTAACTAAATGTTAGAAGATTGTCTCAAACTCAGAATTTCTTATAGTTGAAAAGGTTTGAGTCTTTATTGTAAATTCCTAAATAAGTGCTAATTTTTCATTATTTTTAACTAAACAATTCTTAAAATGTCTGTAAATCTCACAGGTTTCAAGGTTAGACTATGTGGGACTCACGTTGTACAGCTTTTTAAAACCTTTCTAAAACACAAAGTTTATGACTTTAAACTGTATAAAAACAACACAACAAAATCAGACATGTTTAATTAGAAAACAATTAGTTCCAATTCAAATTAATTAAACAAATTGACAAGTGTAACCCTTTTTCCAGTTTTGGGGATATTTTAAGTTGTGTTTATATGAGGTATTCACTATTTCCGATAAATCAAGATCAAAATCACTTTATGTGGTCCATAAATTGAGACTTGACCAAGGAAAATTGCTTATGGAGCAGCAGAGAAGAGACAATTTCCATTGCATACTGTTTTTTAAAATATATTAAAGCCTGAAAGTATGCCGTGTTTTCTTCTAACAACCATAGCTGACAAGAGCTGCCATCCATAGCCCCCTGTATTTAATTAAAGAATAAATTACTTGACTTACCTGTCTGCCACCGACTTGCCCGCCTCATACATAGAATCCAGGGAATAGTCGTCGCCAATGGAGCTGTACACATTGGTCTGTGTGCCCACTGTCTCCTCCTCGCAGTAGCTGCAGCTGCAGCAGGAGTACTGCGAGCAGAGGGAAGAGGCATCCAAGTCGGTGATGCCAATGGAGCATTCTACATCCAAAGGCCGCTCTTGGAGCTCAATGTCTGCGGGCTCCTCCTTGGGCGGAGAACTGCCGCGCGGTGTACGACTGCAAGATAATTAGTAGCGTTGATTAAAGGCCTCGATTAGTAATTAACACGTAAAATACTTGTATATTTTACTCTATAATAACTTCAGAATGTGTTGCAAGTTGAGAGTGTGGTGTCTCTTACCTCTTGGTGCGTGTGTCCATCGTATCCATGACGACGTTCCAGGTGCGATTGATCAAGTAGAGCAGAAACAGCACCCTCGACGTCTCCCCGTTGTGCGGGGGCCCGGCATTGGATGCATTGGGTCCGGCACCCAAGCAACTGCTGGAACCCAGTCGCTCCTTGCCCTGATCGTGGTTGTCCTGGCTCTGGTCGTGATGCGGATGGCGGGCTGGTAGGGTCTTTGAGCGATACTCGCTCTGCAGGCAGTATTCCCGCTTGTGCTGCTGGTAGCGGCGACGCGTGTTAAACCTGGAGGTGCCCTCGCCGGCGGCTCCCTCCTCAACTCCGCCACAGATGTCACCTCTGTGGGATGCGATGCGGTTGCCCATTACGACGACGTCGCGGATCGGCGCCTGTCAGTCATTGCCTAATGCGACAACAAGAACAACACAACATATGTTAGTCGGATGTGTGTTTGGTTGCAGTTTGGATGCGGCAGTATTAGCACTGACACAATTCCCCTAACCAGTTTCAGGCCGAGCTGCGCAAAAAAAGTGAAGTGGCGACCAGCGGAATTGGGTCAGCAACAAGTTCTGCTGGCCGCTAAGGAGGTCGGTCGGCCAGAACCAATGCCTGTAAATGGCCAGAACAGAGCCGAGCTCCTCTCATTCGGTTCACTTAGTAATTATGATAAACTATCCATGCATTGGCAAAATGATGGATTACTTGAACCAGTTTGCACATGATACCAGGCTGTTTCTTTGCTCCTGGACAGAATGATTGCATGCAGCCGTGGAGCCTGTCATTGCCTGTGGAGCATGTCTTCCCATGCCATCCCCGCCAGCTTGGCATTCATCACGGAGATCCAGGCCAACTCGGCAGCTCATTAGCACGGCAATACATCAAATTAACGCCCTAGCTTCCAACACTCCTAGCGGCTTGACCCGCGACACACCCAAACTGAACTATCTGGCATATATACTATATATATAGCGAAGGCATACAGTTGCCTTATCAGCCACCGACCACTGACGTAGCAAACGTGACCGCTAAATGAGAATACACGAACGCGAAGCCCGCCACGGGCGCTATCAGTGGCCAGCGGTCCGAGGGCTGGACTTATCGCCTTAGAAGAAAAAAAAGGGGGGTACAGTGAAAGGTGCCCCCGCAGAGACTTTACTACCTGAGTTTACCATATAACCAATCTTCTTTTTATCCGACATCAATTAGTTCGGGAGACCGCATTTGATTAGGCATAAATTACGGACAGCAACGATTTCGAAGAACAACTTTCTTGCCAAACAAAGAATATGGAAATGTGAGCCGTAAACCGGAGCAGCCAGTTTTTAGGGTTCCTTAGTCCAAGCCCTAGAGACCCTCTAAACCTGTAGAGAACCTTTTCTTTGGGCCAGTGAAAGTGAGAAGAGTGAAGTGGAAAGTTTTAGGAGCAATACCACCATTTGGTAGGGTAGGTTGAGGAGGAGCTACTGTACTGGATTAACCGAAACCGCATCATAAATATGACAGGCCTGACATGCGCATTAGGCGTGCGAGGTGAAGAGTGTCTCCCCAAATAGATCCCACCCAACTCTAATTAAACTAAAAAACAGAGCAAGAGTTTATCTTATCAAAAATATGAGAAGACACCCTGTATTTGGCCAGCAATGTTAACTATAGGGCAAATTATAAACCGGGAACCGAGCGAGCACTCAACTTTAAAATGCGAGACGCCAGCTGCTCGGCGTCGACAGTCGCGTTTGCAACGATCTAGCGAGCGGTAGCCTCCAGCGGAGATTCTCTTTGGGCAAGAAAAAGGAACCCGATTCGGAGCAGGAGTAGAAACTAGGACACAAGCACAAGCAGCAACAGCACCAGCACAAGCAACATGAGCCAAAAGCAGCTAGATACCGAGCAATTGCTGTACGAGGAGAAGCCTCTGCATGTGCCCTCATTGCCGGAGCTGCAGAACGGTGAGCGCTAAGCCGATTCCCCAGATTCCCGCAGATAACAATACGTGCTATAGTTGGGTACTGTATTCTCTGTTCTGGGAGCCGAATGACCTTCAGAACTGTGCCATAGCCAAACTTTCCATAGCCGGTTTTGCTCAGTTCTGATGATTTTTTTCTGTTTCTTCTGTTTTGCTGTTTTCATTGCGCGTACTAAACACAAACATATGATTCTGGCCGAAAGCTTTTGGCGCCAACAGCTTTTGCTGCTTGTTGTGCCCGTCCAGATGGAGGTCGCGATAAAGCTCTTATAAATACCCAGTATGCTCTCCTCTCCCGCAGTGATACAGGGTGCCCTGACCACCAACTTCGCCCAGGTGGAGGTTAGCGTGGGTCCTTGTCCGGACCTGAAGGCGCCCCGCTTCGGTCTCGTGGAGAGCGGCCTGGGCGGTAAGCCCACCCTGCTGGAAGCAGGCGGACCGCCTTTCCTCCTGCCCCTCGTCCAGCGCGACAAGCTATACAACATCAAGGAGATCACGCGGAAAATTCAGGGACCCGGCAAGATCTTCGCTGTGGGCGCCGGTGCTGGGCCCTGGCCCATCCGCCGCTCCAACTGCGAGGGCATCTTCAATCTGTCGGTGAACGAGAAGGATGAGCTGAACAACGGCAGCTACACGGCCACCGTAAGGGGCGCGCACGAGGAATGCGTGCTGGAGAAGATTCCCCACACCGAGCCCCGCTGCGCCCTGCTGCTCAATCTCTTCCTCAGCCAGGGCAAGCCCGGAGAGGTGCTCAAGATTAGCGCCAAGCAGCGCACCGGCGAACAGAACTTCATCGAGTGCATCCGCAAGGGACTGGAGGAGCATTACGGCGATAAGGTGGTGGGTCTGGGCGGGATCTTTGTGATCAAGAAGGGTGCCGCCCACCAGCACGTGATGCGGGACTTTAGCAAGACACCGATTAACACCGACGAGGAGGTGAACGAGTGGCTCAAGTTCTACGAGATGCCCGCCCAGCTGAATGCCGTGGGCACGCTGGTGACCAAGGAGCATGATCTGGATCTTCGCCTGCAGCACTTCCACTCCTTCTCCTTCAGCAACTGGGGTGGTCACTACCATTACGACACCACGCCGGAGATTGTGGAGTACGAGGCGTATCTCAATGTGGCCGAGCGGGTGGTGCGTGTGGACAAGCCCGTGGCCACGCACAAGGTGGGACGCGACTAGATCTTATCTCCGTATCCTCACCCGTATCTAGTTGTAGCTGACTTTTCCATCGCCTTATCCCCCCATAAATAATAGATAATAATAATAATACAACAAATGAAAAGGAAAACTAAAAATAAAAACTAAAAAACCTCAAAATTATGTATCAGTGGGGAGGACGACGACCTGTATATGACCGCAACCGTATCACCCGTCACCCAAAATGACGGCCACGCAAATAGTTGAAATTCTGGCCAGGCGATGGTTCCCCAGCCAGTCGTCAGTTTGCCTCCAGCAAGGCAAGTCTTTGAGTCCATATCGTGGTCTTTGCCGAGATAACATGAGTCGGAGTCACCTTCAGACGGACGGGCTGCGCTTCGAGGAGAAGCCACTTCATGTGCCGCCGCTCTCGGAGCTGCAGACAGGTGAGCGGGCGGCCCCCAAACATTTGTCGAGTCTGGCGGCAGATAAAGATTTTCCCATTTTTGCTCTCTCAGTCATACAGGGGGCTCTTCGCGGCAACTTTGCCAGCGCCGAGGTGAGTGTCGGTCCGTGTCCGGACCTCAGGGGAGCTCAGTTTGGTCTCGTGGAAAGCGGACTAAGCGGAAAACCCACTCTGCTGGAGGCCGGAGGACCGCCCTATTTGCGACCCCTTGTCCAGCGCGACAAGCTCTACAACCTGAAGGAGATCACACGGAAGAGTCAAGGCCCTGGCAAAATCTTTGCTGTGGGACCTGGAGCCGGACCCTGGCCAATTCGCAATCAAAACTGCGAGGGCATCTTCAACTTTGTGGTGAGCGATCAGGATGAGCTGACCAATGGCAGCTACACGGCCACTGTGAGGGGAGAGCAGGAGGAGTGTGTCTTGGAGAGGATTCCCGACACAGAGCCCCGTTGCGCCCTTATACTAAATCTCTTCCTGAGCGAGGGTAAGCCTGGCGAGGTTCTACAAATCCGCGCGAAACAGCGCACGGGCGAGGAGAACTTCGTCGATTGCATCCGCAAGGCTTTGGAGCGGCACTACGGCGACCAGGTGGTGGGTCTGGGCGGTATCTTTTTGATCAAGAAGGGCTGCGTCCATCAGCATGTGATGCGGGACTTTAGCAAGACACCGATCTACACCAACGAGCAGATCCAGCAGTGGCTCAAGTTCTACGAGATGCCCGCCCAGCTGAATGCTGTGGGCACCCTGGTGACTAAGGATATGGGCCTGGATCTGCGCCTGCAGCACTTTCACTCCTTCTCCGCCAGCAACTGGGGTGGTCACTACCATTACGATACCACGCCGGAGATCGTGGAGTACGAGGCGTATCTCAATGTGGCGGAACGTGTGGTCCGTGTGGATAGGCCCGTGGTAACGGATCAGTTGGGAAGAGACTAATGGCCTGCGACCAAAAATAAATGCCTTCCACGAAAATGGTTTCGGTTTCTTCCGTCTAAGACGATTAACTGTCGGCGTATTTAAATGGCTGAAGCTCTGGGCTTTATGTAATTGCCAAAAATTGGAGCCGCCGCTTTCTTTGCGATGCAAATCGATGGCCAAATGATCTGGTTGCCAGATCCAGCCGGCCAGTTTGGGATATTCTAGCTGTGGCGGCTTCATGCTCGGCCTAATGAGAGACACGATACGGCGGCCTAGCTAAGCAGGCCGTAAATAATGCTCGAACATGCAGCAATCCAGGTTTTCTTTTTTTTTGCACCGCTGGCCATTAATTATTTAATAACTTTGATTCATGCAGAGCGCCGCTGCGAATGCAGTGGCGAATTCGGGTCCATTGCAGCAGCTTAGCTCTATGATTAAGACGATCCGTCGGCTTACAAAGATTGTTTTACGAAATGAAAACAAAGTACCCCCTTCTCGATTGTTGTGACAGTTACAAATCGCAGTTGATAGCCGCATCGATCATGTTGGCCAGAAGAGGTGAGAGAAGAAGATTTACTTACCCACTCCGGTCCGCTAGAGAGACGCTCCCAAGGCGGCTTCTGCTATTGTTCTGCAGCGGCGTCTGCGGCACCTCTTAACGGGTTCCCAATATTTGCATTTAAATTTGAATTTATTATTCGAGCCGGGTTCTGGCAACCTTTTTTTCTTTTTTTCTTCTGGGTTGAAAGTGGCACTAGAAACCAAGACTCTGGAGTCGAACTCGCGCACAAACATTCGATTTGATCCAATTTAATCTTTCAGCCAGCTCAGCGGCGGTGAAATGCAAATGCGATTTCTTCGTCCCACGAAAAAGAAAATCTCTTTTTTTGTTATTGTTACCGTTGTGGCTTTAGCCTTGGTTGTTGTAACCGCTTCTTTTTTTTTTTTTGTTGTTTGTGGCTCAGCACCGTCGGTTTATTCATATTTTAAACACACCATTAGCACTTTTTATTAGCGCTGCCTCTCGGTTTGATTGACTCCACTTCCACCCGGGCACCGACTGCGACTACGACTACGACTTTGGCTTCTTCGTCGACTTGGTCTTGCACTTGACTGGGACTTGGACTGGGACTTGGACCTGGTTTCGGTTCTACGATTCGAGCGCGTCTGCTCTGCTGAAACGCGAGTTGCAGACTGAATGAAGTTGGCGATGAGATGGTAGCTGGTGTGCCGCCGCTGGCTTGAAGTAGCTTTTCACATGGGGGCTGCCAGGCGCGTAGCCAGGTAACTTGTTTTGGGGGAACTCTTAGCTTGAGTTTATTGATAAACACACACTCTGCAAATAAACAGAATGAAAAAGAAATTTGTAACTTACGTTTAAAGATGTTTAAATTTGAAAGTTTAAAGCTATGAATTCAGTTTTGTATATTTTAAGAAGAGAAACGTTATATGAATTAATTTTTGTATATTTTCAGAAGAGAAATGTTATGTGAATTTTGTTATGGTAAAGTTTTAACTTATATTAAAACAATTTTCTAGAAAAAAACTCATTTTCTGCTGTAGGAAAATCATATTTATTTAAAAGCAAAACCCTTCCTTTAATAAATAAAATCAAGGCTGCTTTTAGAGAGTTTTTATAGCTCCTAAAAAAATAGTCTAAAAGTATGGAATGTTATTTCTGAGCTACCTAGATTTATTTATACAGAATTCGGCACATCATTCTCCCAGTGTACGTTCTAACCATTCATGGCGTAGCGTAGAATGCTTATCGCCTCTGCAGCAGACTCTTCTGGAGTCTGAAATTGTTTGACGAGTCTATTGCCCCCACCTGCTGCACCTCTGGCGGTGTGGCGAATCAGGTTGGCTTTTCGGCTGCTCTGCTTTACAAGCGTTTTTAAATTGAAATTGTCGTTTAATCTCTAATTGATAGCGTAAAGAGGCCGGGCTTGGCTGACAAGTGCATGAAGCGAATGCCGTGGCGATTTTCCCAACCTCCGAAACCAGTTCCCACACAGAGTCGCTGCCAAGGCTACTGCTGCTGGTACTAGCTGGCATCTGGTCTCCATTTCCATTACCAGCGACACGAATTTAGTTAGTGCTCCTGTTAGAGTGCTCTGCCCAAAGGCAGATCGGACACGGGTCCAGGCCCACCGCAACCCGTTCAATGAACCGCCTTCAAAGAAAGTCGGTTTTCGGATAAATTGCATAATAATTAAAGGCCCAAGGCCCCGGTTGATGTATCGCCATTATAATCGGCTCAGCTATATGTTTATTCGATTCTGCAAGCCTTGGGCGTTGCCATTAATGTGTGATTGTCATAAATTGGCAATATATAGTATGTGGCAAATCCACAAAAAAATTCCCTAGGTGAAATTATTGGCGACTATAAAACATGGAAGCTTTGAGGTATCATTTCACTTTAGAGCCCACAAAGGAAACTCGGAAAAGCAACCGGAATGAATGGATACACTGAACAGTAATTGGGGTTGTTTCAATTAGGGTAAAAGTACTTTCATATATTATATAGCAAGACTGATGCAAATTTTGAATAATATAAGAGTTAACTTTCCCTTTTTTGTTATTTTATGGTTTAATATATAAAGATTATTCACTCCCTCAATTAAAATTGGTAAATATATTCAAATTTAACTTTATTTATATGAAAGTTTGTCGGAATTGGACACTTTTAAGGGAGCCATAATCGTAATTGGTGGTCGGAAGACTTCTAATGTGCTGAAACTGTTGAGAGTTCTATCAAAGAGATAGATTGCTATCTGTACAATATAATTAAATGCAAATTATCATTAAATTGCTGCCAAGAGATAGACAGGCATTGGCTTTAAATGGAAGTGATAAGTTTATGGCATACCTTTCGGCGGCTTTTATTTAACTTTTCTTAGTAAAGCATTATTTTAGGAGGCTCTTATACCCAAGGAAATCATTAGAGTGGAAAATACTGCGGTATACTTTTCCGCTATTCAAAATATACATACATACTTATGACAAAATAATAAAGAAAATATTTAAAGATAAGATATAATCCCCCCTTATGCAATAATACCAAGTGTTGCTTTGTTTTGTCTTGCATTATTTTCTTTATATATTTTCTTTGTATACATATACAGTATATATATATATATATATTCATATATTCGTCTTTTTGTATACAACTTTATAGGTTTACACATCTTAGAACTGGGCTTTAATTGAGAATTCTTTTGAAAATGTAGCAGCTGGTGTTCGATATTGTTGAGTCTCGTAACTGAAAGATAGACTAAAAAAACTAAAACTAAACTCGGGAGATACAGATAGATATATTCATAGATCTTTAAATTACTTTGGCCTCACTGTATTTGTGCTGTGCCATGGATCAAATGGGTTTTTTCGAATAACTATCATTAACCAATATTCCTTTACAATAGACCCAACTGAGCCATTATCTTCCGATACAAATTTCTGGGCTACCAACAGGAGTTCAACTTATCGTGTGTGTGTGGTTGTGCATTTACCTATGCTAGGTGTGTTTGTTGTGTGTTTTAGAGGTGTGTTCCTATAAAGGGCAGCTATTGCTATTGCTGATTGCTTGAAGCGAGTGTCAAGTGGGTGTTTTTTGGAACCAAAGGTAACTATTTACATGTCTAAGATCTTGCACAATTGGTAGGAACGGAAATAGTTTGAATAATCTAAAAGTAGGGTTTGTTTTCATTATCGCTAGGGGGTTCTATTGCGAGCTTATTGAATCGGTTTTAAGAGTCTCTTTGAAGAAGAGCAAATATTTCTTGAGATTTTTATTTTTCTGTTTTATTTCGTAATAACCGCACAAAAAATATATCATATTGGTTAAGCACAAACCAACCACCCTTTCTTTCGCCTGCCATGGCTCTACTCAATGTAGATGTCCTCGATGGGATAGGCGGTCTCAATGAATTTCTGATAGAATCGCTGGAAAGCACGTCTGCAGGATAGAAGGGAGGAGGATTATTATTAGGACTGGTAAGACCTGGATTTCCTATTGAAGCACGTACCCCACTGCCTCGGCCACAGGTCTGGTGGATTCCGATCCCTTGAAGACGTGACAGGCAAATCGCTGAACCGTCGGGTGCTTGGTGATGAAGCCAATGAAGCGATGATCGCGAGGGTGAAATGCGCAGAAGGAGACGTTCTTCAGCGAGTAGAAGTAGTCGATGCAAGGCTTCTTATCCTTTTTGTTTTGCTGTCGGAAGGGGAGGTAAAGAGGACTTCCGGTTAGGGGTTGTTTTGGCAAAGATAAAGAATTCTTTTCGCCTGACTTTTATCTATTTCGTATAGTCTATAGTAACAACAACAAAACTTATCTCTTCCTCATCCCAGTCGCCTACTCACATTCGGTCCCGATCGATCCACCATGCGCAGTCCCTGGTCGGACACCTCTAGGATGCAGGTCTGTCCGGTGGGGGAGCTTCCGTACTCGCCGACAATCTTGCGAACCGCCTGGCAAACAACGCCCGTGCCCTTGTGCGCCAACGTCTCCACGGAACCGAGGTAGCCCAAAAGGTAGCGCTCCTTCTTCACCAGCTGCACCGTCGGATCGAACTCGTTGTAGTCCAGATCGACGGCATAGGCCGAGGGGAAGATGCCCTGTCGCCCTGTGCGCAGATTAACGCCCTCGCACCACAGATCCTCGGCCTCCTTCTGCACGTAGACAGCGTCGCCGATCTCCAGCTCGATCTCGTCGTGATGTCGCGGCACAAACTTGTGCAGGCCGCGATGTGTGGCCTCCAGCATCTCCAGCTGGCCGAAGGGCACACCACCAAAGGGCGGCGGAAAGGGAGATTGCGACACGGGCGACGTGATCTGTGGCGACATGCTCTTGAAGTCATTCGGCGAGTGCGCGGTGCTGTGACCGCTGTCCACATCGCCCAGACTCTGCAGTCGCTCCGAGTCGGGGCTAGAGTCCTCGTCCATCAAGTAGCCGCACTTGAGGGACAGGAACGAGCGCTGCTGACCGTTGCCGCTGCGAGCTGCCGGCGGAGGAGCACCACCGCCACAACCATTATTGCGGAACTCATCCGCCAGAGAGCCAAAATTGGAGCCACCTAGAAGATGCAGAATGGAAGCTGCAACGAGGCCATGAGTGGGTTAGCCCATAACTACGAAGGGAGT
>JAEIIG010036484.1:0-14616 GCA_018904695.1 Drosophila parvula | reverse complement strand
TTGCAAGCACCGACCAATGGGTATACCACAGGGTATATCAACACAGGAGGCATCTTGTATCCTGTAAACGATCCTATAAAGCAGAGGTACTCATAAAGGGAGGGAGACCTCTGGTCAGCTTCGTCCTCTAACGCCTTATAAAGGCGAATAGCTCTGTGTCCTTTAAGGCGCAACATGTGCAGCTCTGCTTTAAAGTACCTGTTCCATAAACTTTAAAGGTTTTAAGTCAGCTAAGCTATACCAATTACATCTATAATCTCAACTTCCACATATAAAATAAATCCATAAAAATAACATTAGGTTGGATTAGCGAATCAACCATTTAAAAAACATTACACAGTATCTGAAATGAAGTGTCCTTTTATTTACCATTACTGTCTCTCTTGGCTGTGCTAAAATTGTATTACTAGCCATCAAATGGTCGATTCTTGGCCATTAGAAATAATCTAATTTGCTATTATTTACGCTGACTGCAGCTTGCAGCTGCCTCCAAACTGAATTTATTATTATGGTCGCACAATGTGTTTAGTTTTATGGCCCAAAGACGTGAAGTGTTTATGCAGTAGCAGCAGCAGCAACATCCAGCACCAGCACCAGCAGCAAGAGCCATCAGCAAGACAGCATTCCCCGGACTTATTTAATGCGTAATTACAGCGCAAATCTTGTTAAGCAGTCGAAGAAGCTGAAAAGGGATGCGGAATGGCAAGATACTCGTAGCTGGTCCACTTCGGAGCAGTCTCGAAAGGGCAACACTTTGCCACAAGCCGGGGAAAAGGCCAAAAGCAGCAGAGCAGTGTGCTGAGAGGCAGCTTAGTGTTTGCTTCATTGAATTCATAAGCGTCTCGAAAAGTAAATCCTAGTGAACTCTAGCAAAAATCCTTCGCCCGCACCAAGGATAAAGAGGATACTGGATGGTGGATGGGTGCAAAAAAAAAATGCAGCTCGGAAAATCTGTGAGATAAAAAAAAAGCTAAGGGGTAAACCGAGGATTTTCCAACCTCATCCTCTGCTAGCCACCTGCTCCCCCATCCTGCGGGTCGTCAAAAGTCAATTAACTGCAACACTTGCAACACAACTTCAACTAATTAGCGTGATGCTGCCTCAGGTGGAGAGGTGGGTGCAAAAGAGGAAAAGGTATAAAGAGTACACCTCATCAGAGCCCCCTCGGGACTTAACAAAACACACACAAAAAATGTGTAGAATGCTTTTGGGCTTGCGGTAAATAAGAATGCACTTAACGTCGGGTTTTAGATGAGGACGTGCATGATGTGGGCTTAAAATGGGGGTTGTGCCGGGGGTCTGTTGTTTTTGGGTGTGACTTGTACGAGAGGAAAGTGTGTCAGGTTAATTCGGGTTAGTTGAGGGCCAACAGGGAATGCCAACAGAGATGCTGCACATTTTTTAAGTTGCATCAATTAAGATAATTATAATATACAGAGATAAACGTAGTAGGTAACCTAGTTTCATTATTAAATATTTATTAAATGAGCTCGCAATTTGATATAATGATATTTGTAAGGCGCCCCTGACTTAATTAGAACAATTTGTATATTTCTCAATATAAAATAAATACTTTATTAAATATATTACCCACTTATCAACATAATACCTGATGATAGTAACATATGTTGAAATATATTATGTTATAAATTATGGTAACATTTTGATAAGAGCCACATAGTGTCACAATGATAAGAGCATTATTAAACTAACATGTATTCAGTGTTGGTATTAATCTGCGCACAAATAGGACACATTAATACTACTTCATGATTTATTATAATGTTTGCGTCGTTATAGCTGTGGTTTAATAAAGCTCGTGGTATCGTGGGGGTAATGAGGAAGTTGCCATTGGTATTTCTTCTTCTGCTAAATATAGTTCCTTCTCTTCTAACCAAAACTAAAAATAACTTGCTTCCACGCTTTCGCAACATTATTATCATTCTACAAGCCACTCCCCTTCTGAGTTTTGGTTTTCTGTGGCCCATCCTCAACATCTTCATTATCGTCATCGTCAGCGGCATTTAATTAGGGTGTCGCTTGTACCGAGTCGGGTTTTATCTTATCAATTCCCTTGGAGACATATATTCGCTACAAGATGCGATATCGAATATCGCTGATAAACACCAGGCACCTGGAACCAGCATCGGATGCATCTCCATTTCGACTTGGACTCCCGCCTGGAGTGGATGTAAACTGAAAGGTGAATATCCGTCCGAATGAAGCTGTCAAACAGGATGGATGGCGTGTGGAAGCGTTTCTTGGCCATGTTGTCGCTGCCAGATCTGCTAGGTGAACTGAGCTTCCTTCATGTTTTATGTAGTTCTGATAAATAACATTATTTCAGTTTTGGGCTGCTTGTGGGCCAGTGGTTTCTCCTTGGGTTACTACACAAAGTCTGCCTATGTGTACGACAATTTGTGGCCCCATTGGTACGCCTTGGTGGGTGGCATCGGGATCATAGCTCTGGCATTGGGTTGGACCCTCAGGAAGCAGAAGAAACAGCAGTACAGCTACGATCACTACTACATCATGTTCTATGGACTGCTGTGCTCGCTAATGGGGAGTTGCTTCATGCTCACAAAACAACTGGGTGAGTCACCGCCAATTAATGGAGTTCCCACTGAACTGATTACCTGTGCAGGTGGTAAATCACGTATAGAGAGATAACGGACTTCGCGTATTACCCTCATTGATAATGCGCTAATTGATAACATGATTATTAAATTATTGCTATCTCCTGGTCATGTAGGATAATGTACGGTATATATAATCCCCCTTTGGATTTAATCCTTCAGGTGTTAGTTACTACTTCAGCTTTGTAGGATTGAGTGTGCAGTACCTAGCAGGATTCAGCTACGTGAGTCTGCGCTGCGATGCCTCCGGCTCGAGACCCTCAAGGATTGCGCTGGCAAACTCCCTATATGCAGGCGGAATGTCCACGGGATTTTTGCTATTCAACGAGATGGAACCGCAACGCTGCGGACTGATTGCCCTGAGCATAAACCTGCTCTTACTCTGTTTGGTCTGCCTCAACGAGCTGCTCCACCATACGGGCTGTCTTAACTACAAGGAATCGCGTGATCTGGTCTTCAATCTCCTTAACGAGGAGCGTATGGTCTTCCTGCCGCGTCAAGCGATTCTGGCCCAGTTCGTGGGAAGGACAGATTACACCCTGATGGAGAGCAGGCAGTGGCTGGTCCTGCTCCTGGGTGGATCATTGGTGTATCTTCAGAAGAGCTGCCTGCTGTACTCGCCCACCTACATGCAGCTGATGTGGAGCTCCACGGTGGGATATCTAAAAAGAACTCAACTCTTTGTACCCTTTGTGCTGTACGCCGGCGGTACCAGCCTGGCAGCCCTGCTCCTAATGAGATACAGCCCCAAGCTGGTGTACCTACTCTTTGGATTCATTCAGATGACGTTGATAGTGGCCCTGCTGTGCATATACAGTGAGGAGCAATCGGAGCATTGTTTCCTCTTCCTCTGCCTCATATACATCACCATGGGAGTGCTGTCCAGTCAGGGAATACACTGGCTGCTCGAGTGCTCACCCTTCCTCTACACAGAGCTGGCCCTGGCTATGGGATTCATTCTGCAGCTGGTCGTACTGGAGAGTTGCAAGTATGAGTCGTATGCCACGGACATTTGGATAGCCCTGCTCGTCGGCAGTGTGGTCACGCTGGTGCTCACGGCCCTAGCCATAGCGGTGGTGCAGTGGCTCCAACCGGAGTCCACCAGCTTGGTGGATGTGCGGAACCGCCTGCTGGGCATCCGGCGACAGCCGCCTTCCCCCGAACAGACACAGTTCTGGCACACCAACCAGTTTCTGGCCCACAACAAGCCCGCCCACCAGCTGCAGTCTGTTCAGCTGGGCAGGAGTAGGGTTTTCCAGCAGTACCCGATCACCGGCAGCGACATCATCGCCGACAATCCCAAATCCGACCCCAAGTTCTGATAATAAAGCGTTGCACTTTAAACTCGCACTTGTTTCTGGTCCATCTAGACGAATCATTACTCACTCGTTGTGGAATTGTCAATGGGTTTACCCTGTTATTTATCTTCATTGCTGGTTCTAACACAGAAAAAAATGCAGTTGTCACTGGCCTTGTTTACGAAATGGAAATAAATACGAACGAGTTTTATTTTTCTCTAAAGAATGTCGTCATTTTTCAAGTTTTATAATGGCTAGATTTTAATTTCTGGATGATATAATATAAAGTGAAATTATAAACAGTAAAAATACTGTCAATTATCTAAAAACATCTATAAAGGAACCGTATTTTCAGTATTCAAAGTATAAATTGTTGAATTGTTGAACTGTTGAATTATTGAATTGTGTAAGTAATGATTAGATGAATCGTTGAAGAATTGAATGCATTAATTGTTTAATTATTAAATTGTCGAATTTTTTGTTGTTTTGAATAATTACATTTTCTGATTTGTTGAAAGGTTTAATATAGAATTATTGAATTGTTGTTGAATCAGAAACCTTTTATTTGTTGATTTTTTTATATATTTAGTAGTAAATGTAGTTCTTCGCTGTGTAGTCTCCTCTAATGCCTTTGCTGAAATTTCAAAAGAAAACCACAAATACACTTAATTCCTTTCTGCAGAAACGATGTTAATCAAATGCCCTTGCCCGAGAAAGTATATTGAAAAGGAAATTCCAGCTTGCAAATACTCTTAATTCCCCCTGGAAACTAATTTTCATACAAAGCTTATTTTTAACTTTTTTCCATAAAACATTTATAAGCTGCAGCTGGGCTAAGGAATCTGTTGCTGCCTTATAATAAGCCGTTCACAGAGATTATTAATTATTTATGAGCGGGAATTATGATTTGCACAACTTAAAAGAAATTAAATCACGCCGAGAAAGAGTCGAAGAATGAGGGAAAGTACAACTTTGAGCTGATGCTGCCGCTGCTGCTTGTGCTGCTGGGCAACGTTCGTTAATGATTTTTATTGATTTTTAAGCAAATTAAATTGTGCGTTAACCGCAAACTGAATTTATCATAAAGTCGCTTTATCAGTCGACTTGTACGCTCCTCTCTTCTTAGTTCGCTTCGCTTCCCGCGGCGGCCGGCAGCCTTCAGACAGAATTTTTATTGCCAAAACATTAAACATTTATATCCGCTATCAATTTCGTAACGACGGAAAGAGCGTAATCGCATCTCGGCTGTTGCTGGGTGAAATTTTTCCGGTTCTACCTAATTTAATTTACGTAGAAAGCCGGGAGAGCCGAACCCGAAGCCGGAGCTGGAGCTGTAGCCGGTGCCGGAGCCGCAACGTGCAATGGCAATAAAAGCGTTAAATTTGTTTATTTTTTCAAGCCCTGGCAGGTCCGCAGGGGATCCCGGCCCGCAGCGCAGCGTAGGACTTCCCTTTTTTTCGGAGCATTTGCCATTGGGTCGGTTTCGGTTCGATTTCAGTGTGTTTTTTCATCCGTTCTCCCACTGGCTCTGCTGTTTAGAGTGTAGCATACCTTCCGGCGCCCGCTGGAAATCCTCCCACACGCTGTATACACAGGATATAACAGCCTCCTTCTGCCCCGCCTCGCTGCTCTTCGTCGTTCCTTTGTTTTTGCCTACCCATTGTTTTTAAGTGGATGCCGGCGCACATCCTTTGTGGCATCAGCAGCACCATCCAGGGGGGGTGGCGCACCAGTTCCAGTTTGTCGAACCGATCCCCTTATCACTAATGAAGTGGCCAATGAACTGTAGCCCAAAAGATTAAAGCGAAATTAAATGGCTAACCGAAAATTGATTGATCGAAAAAGGTGCACACGAGTCTCGGAACAAGCGAGTAAATAAATGAGAAAAATTATTTAAACCGATTTAGGTTGCGGCCAGTAGCCAGCTCAATATGTTGTGCGTTCGGGAGTAAACAGAGATAAAAAGAGGTCTGCCACAAACTCGAAAATAATACCTTTTTCTGACTGGGACAAATTTACAACAGAAACCAGCAGGCAACTATTTAAAAAAGTAGTTTTTGCCATGGAAAATGCGGTTGATTATGGGTTGAATTTTCCAAATCATGAGTTGCCATAACGAATAAATTTCTTTTAAATGTGCTTTCATATTTATATTTTTTATCTATCAGTTTACAAACTGTTTCCCAGAATTTTACAATTTTACAAAAAAGGCTTTAATGAAGCATCACATAGGCATAATGATAGGGAATATTGTTTTCCTTTTTCTCATCGCGCTGCTAACTCAGACTCAGAGATGCTGGCAGCAGCTAAAGGTTGCTTTTTCTCTTCCTCCGCTTCACATTCTCTGAGTCCTCCACAGCGAGCTTGAACTCCTTGACCACCTCTGGCAGGGCATCATCCTGCCCAGCATCTACTGTCCAGGTCTCCAGATGCGGTGGCCTGTGTCTCATAATGAACGGATTGATGATGGCAGCCACTCCGATGGCATTGTTCAGATGAACGTGATGGGTGCCCGGCACCTCGTGCAGCTCAAAGTGTGGATTGTTCTCCCGCAGAATCCCGATGACCTCGTCGCTCTGCTCATCTATGAAGTTGGACTCGGAGCCCTTGATCACGCAGTAGGGAACATTTCGGATGGTTCTGGCCAGTTCGGCGGCAAAGGGCGGACTCGTGTGGAATTCGTTGTAGTATTTACAGCGGCCGTCGCGCGAAAAGAAGAATTTAGCCGGGAACTTGGTGGATCGATTGATGTTACGCTCAAGTATGTGGTGGCAGTTCTCCAACTCCACCGAGTAATTGGAACCCTTGTGCAGGACCTGCTCCAGCTCGGCGTAGGTATAGGCCGGCGGCTCTTGTCGCTTGGCACTTGCGAATCGCTCGTCCTCCACCATATACCCCTCGATGTTGGTGCGCAGGTAATCGATCTGTGAGGCCGGCTTTCGATAGCGGGTCTTCACAATATCAATGCTCACCAGCAGGTCGGTGCGGTGCGGATACAGGGAGGCGAATATGAAGCACAACATGGCGCTCATAGAGTGAGCCATTAGGGAAACCTTCTGCCAGCCGTACTCCTCCATCACGCGCAGGATCACGCACAGGTAGTCCACGAAGTGGTACGCAATGCCCTCGGGCAGCTTCGAGGAGTATCCGTGGCCGGGCAGGTCGATGCACAGGACGCCCAGATGCTTGGGCAACAGTGGCAGCAGCTTGTCCCACGTGCCCAGGTTGTCCAGCCAGCCGTGCAGCGCCAGGATGGGTCGCACCTGACGGTTGCCATACCACCTGCCCACCACATAGCCCCATGGCATGTCGATGCGCACATCCATCGGTTCCTGAAGACACCGAGAGAAACATATTTAGATTTTTGGTTTGAGACTCAATTGGAAAACTATTAATGAATAAACCCTTATCCTGACTATATTCCAAAGTCAATCAAATAATATTTAAATTCTTTTTGATTTTTATTTGAATAAGGAAAGAAATTATTCTACTTTTGGTGTAGAAAAGAGTGGCACAGTGTTTTGGCAAAGCGATACAGTTGGTTTAGTGAGAGGGGTGCAAAAAAGCGGACGGGTTCGTCCTGCTTGTTAGCTGTTAATTGCCAGTGGCCAACTTGGTAGCTGCTCTCGGCCTCCTGTCAGCCAGTTTAGTTGGCTTAGTTGGGTTTTTGGGTCTGGGTAAGGCAGAAATAGGCTGAATATGTACCCATGGCATTAACCAAAGTCCATTTAGGCATGACTATGCCAATGTGTGTGATACTTTAAGCGCAATGCAGATATCTTGGCTGATACGAAAGAAAATGTGAACCTTACACCTACTTCTTTATAATTTTTTAACCCTAGTTCCGTATTTATACGTAATTTGCATCAAAACTATAAATCCTGATGCATATCTCATTATTGGTGGCAGTGAAGGATACATATGCATCCACTTTCCTTCTAGTCCCATGTCATATGGCCATATCATTTATCTGCCAGGATGCTTGTGCGTGTGTACGCACTTCACAACCCATTTCCATTCATTTCGCCCATTTTCCCTAGCCCCCGGGAATCGAGCTCAAACTCAAACTCGGACTCTGAACGTTTTGATCAATTGGTTTGTGTGAAAAAGTTGAAGCGGTTGACAACTGAGCGAGTTTTTCGGGCCCCGGGAGCAGGTGTCAATTGATGGACAGGAGGCCCCGCAGTGCCATGAGCTGCTGCCCGACCGGTCGACAATTTATCATCTAGTTTTTATATTGTTTTTCGTTCCAATCGATAAGCGATTGTGTGTGTCTTTTGCCTGTCTGTGTGAAATCCACTGCACTTGAGGGATGCTGTTGCACATGCAAACTCCGCAAAAGTTTCAACAAATGGATTTGGGCGCCGCTGAAAATAAAACTTTTGCACGCTCGTTCAGCTTGAAAATTAGCGCTCCAAAACACTCTCAAGTGTGACGAAATAGTCGGGTGGAGAAAATAGGAACTTTTACGGCTCAGACGACAGTTTAATGAACTCCTAATGAGCTCCCTAATCGAAGCAGACACTATTTGTGGGCATTAGGTTACGAAGAGAAGAGGTAGTGAAGTTTCTCCCTACCTTGAGTTGGGTTTATTTCACCAAAAGCACCTGCCTTTTACAGATCATAAAAAGTTTGAAGCTTTAACTAATCCATAAAAAAGCTTACTTGAATCTATCTCTCATGTTAAGATCGAACCACTATTTTCTAATGGTTGTTCTCATTACACATAAGAAACCCTTTCAAAAATAATAATAATAAATACACATTCCACCGGTAGCTGATGTCTCCAAGTAGACATTGACTTTGATTCCGCTACTACGGAAATCTTATCAGCTTCGAAGAGTCCAAAGCGATAAGAGTGCAATTCCGTTCAAAGGTAAAAAAAAACACAGACGGAACCGCTGGATTTTCATGGGAAACCATTCGTATTTAGACCGATAAACGCACGAAATCGCATCATATAACATTTAATAACCTTCCATGGCTCACATTCCCCCCATTTGTCCATTTGGGCCATATAATTACCTGGTCATGTTGGTCGATTTGCTTGCTGCCTCCACCCGCTGATTCTGATTTCGATGTCATTGTCGATGGCTGGCAAATGACACAATCTCCCAACTAAATCCGACACACGCGTGTCGGAAAATATAATATAATGACGTGTGTGTGCGGGGGAAAAGTTTTCTATTTTTGTGTGTTAATAATAACTGAATTAAATATATACTAGAGCCGGAGAGAAGTGGACGCCAGCAGCGCGTAAACAAAACTAAATCGTGTTCCGCCGCCGACGCCGATTAAATGCCACTCACCGTTGAAGTGAGACCTGAACTTTAATCAGGCATTACAAAAGCAAATAATGGGAGAAGGTGCTAAAATAAGAGAACTAGCGGTTAAGAGAATATATATAGAGAATCTCTACACTGAAAGCAATCTGTAACCGATCATGGGAGAGCTTTTACGAGTAGTTTTATGCTTAGTCATTAAATATCGCGATAAAGAGTGAGGAAAAAAGCTTTAACATGTTCCGATAGCATGAATTAACAAATAAATAACCGAAGACTCAACTACTACGGGGTCAAAGGTTGAATAATACCTCAATGTCTAAGTAAATAAATGTATAAAACCCACAATTATTATTTGAAACTGTTACTTTCATAACAAACCAGGGCGACACGGGTAAACTGCAAATGATATGCCCATCAAAATAAAACTGTTGAGTTGAAAACCCCTAAAATATACATACAATGCGCTTATCGAGTTTTCACATCAACTGAACACAGAATAATGTATTCAGGCGGAGAAAATCTCATGTTTTCGCAGATAAACATAAATATTTATAGAATTCATTTTCCAAAAGTGACCATCAAATAATTGATGCAAATATGCCACAAAATAAAATACTCTTCAGTATATTGCTTTTTGATCAAACTCCAGAGATATGTAGGTAAGCAAAGCATAAAATGCCAATTTCTATATTTTATTATTAATTTTTATGAGATTTGCACAAAAAGAGCCAACTCACCCACACAAATGTACAATAAAATAAAAAAGGAATTCGTTTTTTGAGCGCTCTTTTTTATGCAGCTCCTGAAATCGGTTCAACAAAATTAATAAACGAACAAATCAATAAATATTTATTTAGCTCTCGTGGTGGAGTGCAACCTCAAATGTTGGCCTGGTATGATACCACTGACAAAACATATTCAAAAATCCGCTGCTGTCGACAAGAGTTTACACAATAAATGTGTTTAGTTTAGTTTTTTCTCTCGCTAAATGGAAAAACGTTTGAAAAATGCCTTTCCAGCCACCGGGGGCGGGGCACTGGCTCAAATCATAAATCTTCATGGAGTGCAAATTGAATGTATCGAGCGACCAGCGATAGTTGCTCTCCTGCGTCATAAATAACGAATTGCAATCATAAATCTGGCGCTGCTAAACTTTGCAAAGCTTTTTTAATTTCCAATGCAATTAAAACGGCAAAAGGCCAGGCTCAAACTGGGATTCAGAATTCGAATTCGCAACGGTTTGCTGGCTGGCCAAGAAGGGAGCCGTCATTTAATCAAATGCATCTGGCACTAGCGCTGGCCAAGTGGCGAAATCCTGTTAGCACCTTACTCGGCCCGCTCGACATTTCGGTGCCCGCTGCAAAATCAAATTACCATGCATGCGGCTGGGGGTCAGAGTTCACCTGCCACCCCGATTCTGTGCTCATGCCCTCGTGCCACTAATGACATTCGAATGGCATTGGCGGATGCAGGCGCCCAGTCAACCGAACTTGGCTAATGACGCGACTGCTTCCCCCTCTGGCCAAAACTGGGGCTTTACGTGTATGCAGCAGGCAATATGAAAGAGATAACTTATGGCAGTAAGTTAACAAGTTAACGAAGGTTTTAATTATAAAAGAAGCAAGGGATTAAATAAAATGTGTTACAGGGAAAATTGTAACTGGGAATCACTGGATATATTCGAAGATATGCGAAAGAAAAACACTTCTTTCTTATTATTCTATAGAGAACCATAAAGTTCTTCGTCTATTGAAGAAATTTTACAACTTGATACCTGCAAGCAAAACTGCGGAAAACCCTGCTAATACATAACATAATATTTTGCTGAACTACGACTTTGACATTCCGCCTAGATCCTGCTGGAAAAGAAACATTTTCTTAGGTTTATCTTACTCTGAATAACCTCTTTAGTCCAGTTAAATTCGAATTTCGGCATCTGGGTTCAAGTATACAAGTCGGAGCTGGGGTTGAAGTTGACTGAGCGGAATGAAAGGTGCGGTGACAGCGTTCGTTACAGAATCATTTGCACGCCTCGCTTGGCCCCAGATTTACATTTGGTATTTTTCTGGATTTATGCCAAAGCAAAGCAGCCAGCCAGCCACGCCCATCAGCGACGTGTCTCGCCCTAATATTGTTGGTAGGTGTAAAATGCAAAGTAATGGCCTTGAATGCGCCTGCTAAGGAGGCCAACAACAAGGCTGGAAAGCAGACGCAGGCAGGCAGGGCAGGCAGTCTGAGGGGGTATTTTTTTCGGACCAAAGGAGCCCGTCAAATACCCTTTAATTGGGCTTGGAATTTTCCAAGAGGGACTTGGGTAATGGGAAGTTATACCTGGACCTAGTTAGTGACTGACTTAATCTGCTGAATATCTTTGCAATTAGTGCTGATGTTATCCTCCTAATTGGTCGTAAATAGAGAATATTTACGTCGTGTTCTGCGGAAGATCCACCTCATCATCACCATCATCCTGCCAATGGTAGGTTTCTGAGCTCCTGTTTCTGGTTTCTGGTACCCTTTTGTCTGGCACTCAACTGAAAAGCTTTTGTTGGCGCATGGAAATTTGACGGAAATTGTTTGGTCTGATAGATGCAGATGTGGCTGCACCTCGTCCTGGGGCTCCTGCTGATCCTGCTGTTGGCTGGCTCCATCTTTCAGTTTTGTTGCTGTGTGTGTGTGTGTGTACCTTTGCCTAATGGTCTCATTTCTCTCCGCTTTTCCACAGTCGGCTGTGTCAATCCTTCAGCTAAGTAAGCAGACAGTTTCCAGCATTATGGTCAGTTGAAAGGCCATAAACTGGCCTGTTCCAAATGGGGGTTGTTGTCTAAGCGAATGAAAATGGCAATTTCAATAGAATTTAAACTTAATTCCTGCCATTGTTGTTGCTAGGGAGGAGGTGGAGGGGGAGTACGAAGAAGGAAGCTGAGATTACGCCAAGCGAAATAAATGCAAATCGCATTAGAATAAATTTTGGCTGGCTGCTTTCTGGCAGCGTGACTGCCACTGCAGCATAATGTCCTTAAAATGGCCAACTAGACGAGGCTTCTCGAGCAGCAAACTTTGGCGAAGACAGGTAGACCAGATAGTCAAAGGACGAGGAGAAACACTCTAAGAAAAGGATGTTTCTTTCTAGTTGGGGAAAACTCTTAAAACTTTTGGAATATATCATCATGTATATTAAATATCTAAATTAAGTAGTTATCCTATTTTTTACTGCAACTTTAAACTGCAAGTTAATCTCTTGTATTTTTTTATTCAAATACATATTTATTTTTTGTGTAAGGCAGCTGCAAAAAGAGAATCATTAGGTTAAGGGAGCATGGACCTCTCTCCTCGCCCAAACACAATCAAAATCAAGTTGAACGTTGAACTTTTTAATGCATAATTTATGGTCAACGCCGTTGGCCCGGTTAACTGGCGAAACAACAGCCAAACGGACACGCAGGTTAAAGCCAAGCTCTTTGTTGATTTTAGTTTGGTATATTTTTTATGCGCTGCGCGGAAAATCAGTTAGAACAATGAGCGTGGATACTGAAGGAATGCAGATCTGTGGGCACATCATAAATATTTATGAAACGTCTTCTGGCCAGGCACGTACACCGGCAAAAGCACCTCATGTCGGATGGCCGAAACGGCAATTTATTGGAGGATTCACCGGAAAATCATCTTTAATGCCAGCACATGCCGAACATATAAAAATATCGAGAAGAAATATTTCTTTTCAATTGATTTGTGGTATAAGGAAATATGAAATTGGAGGTAAATGCGTCTACAATAAGGTAACATTAATTTATGATGGACAAATGGAAAGGTTAGCCTACGTGCTTAGTCCTTTATGATATGTATTTAATATTTTTGGGTAGAAAACTAAAAAAATGTGTATACTTCAATGTTGGAATCTCACCATAACTATGTTGGGTGTGATTGAGCAACTTATACAACCATAACTGGAGATAGTTTTATTAACCAAATCATTTCGCCATCTGTCGTCCCTCCGCCAAAACTTTGTCTGGCTCTCTGTTTGCGTGTTTCGCTACCACAAAGTAGAAATTGCTAGCCCGAATCGCCCCCGATCTCCGAGTCACAACTATCAATTAAACTAATTAGCTTGATTCCCCGGCAGAGTTGTGCAACCGAGGGACACGCCCAAAACTTTCGCCTGGTCGCGACGGCTTCCTATGGCTTGGTTTGCCTCGTTTTCCTCGGTTTGGGTTTGGTTGGGAAATTCAATCAGCGCGTGCAGAAAAACGCAATCAAATGATTAAGTCAACAAATGAAGGCAAATTGCTGGGGCGCATCAGCTGCAGCTGCTGTGGAACTGTGGGACTGTGCGGGGAGAAAATCGAAGCCAGAAAGATAGAAAAAGTCGCCTCCACCGCGGCCAATGAGCTTGTTCGGACCGAGGTCTTCCTCAAAACTTTGGTCAACTTCTCTCCTCAGGGTATATCTTTTTGTTCCCCTTTTCCCACCAGATTTTTTGTGACATTTCAGGGTGGGAAAGTATATTACATTTTAAGCAGGTGAAAAAATCGCAGGAAAAAACCTTCGGTGTTCCTAATGAGCGTGCGGTTTTTGGGCCATTGATTAAATCGAGGTTGCTGGCACCTTTTCCTCGGGTTGGCCCCCAACATATTTTAGTCATTTTTATGGCCAGTTTTTCTCTCGGCCTGAATTTTTGCTTTCCCTCTGGTCCACATTCAAATTCAATTGACTGCAGCAGCCCCTTCATGGCAGGGGCGTGGCACGTGCCACATATAGTATACATATATATCTATATCTATAAGTGAGTGTGGAGTGGATGTATGCATCATCCTTCCAGCATATTTATTCCTCTTTTTTTCGGTGCGATTGCCTGGCAGGAAATTTATTTATATTCAATTTGTGAATTTATGCCACTTTTTTTTTGCCAGGAGAATGGCAGCGAGAGCGACAATGGCGGAGAAAATTCAGTTTGCTGCAAATGCATCTATCGAATGGGAAAGGATGCAGGCTGTGCACCAGGCAAAATATTCCGGGGGATTGCTTTTTGGGGTAAGTCCCTGAAACATATTGAAGGCAACTTAAGGGAGAAGTGAATGGACTTTTCAAAGAGGATTGCTTAGAAGTCTTAAAGATATAGGGAAGCTCAACCGACAGAGAATGATGATATGAATAAACTTGTATTGCTTGGTGATTGCTTATGGTAATACTATAGGAAATCTGTAGATTGTTTAATAGCTTATTGGAAAGGAAATATCAAATAATAAACCGCAAATAACTGGTAAAGACTGAAGTATTTCTAATAATAAAACTGCAATATTTGTTATATAATAGTTATGTCTAAATATTTATATAAAAAAAAGCTAGATTTAGAGACGGTTTTGATTTTTAATTCTTTAGCGAAAATACAACATTTTATAT